>JAQSVV010000352.1:0-62787 GCA_036375495.1 Agrotis segetum
ATGTTGTCATAATAAAACTAAAAGGCCTCTATGGTTGCCAAGAAAGATCATCAATCGATGTAGGTAAGTGTAAGGCCCAAAGGCCAAGCAAAGAGGCCATCCTCTCTTTCCTTATTTCTATAGTGGCATGAGATGACAATGCGATACGCAGGAGAGAGGCGCAAGACTTAATAATTACTTACGCACTTAAATAGTCACGGGACTTATCTCTTACCGTGACCCCGGAACATAAAGGGCTGTTGAAGGACACCGTGGATTTTAGTCAGTCGAGCCCGACAGTCCAGTCCTGCCCAGAGTGGGAGGACTCAATTGATGATTATAACACGCAAAAAAAAAAAAAATGTTATTTTCATTTGATTTTAGGAAGTTTTCCTGATTATGGAAATATGTATTAAACATTTGGCCACATAAATTTATCCTCGCGTTCCCTTATATGAGTACATACTTACCTATTGTTTTACACCATATACCATTTTTTGCATCGGTGACAATCGGTGTTTACTAACGACGGAAAATTTTGTATTTGGAAAAGATATTTGCGTCATACATGTATGTACTCCATACTACATAGTATATTTACCTGCTACAAAAAACACTACCTACGAGTATTTTTATACAGCAATTTCATGGAAGTGGTCATTTAATAAAAGACATCTACAGGAAAAAACAGATATGTATACTTATATAGCAGGAAAAGGTAAATTCGTCGAAAAAAAAACGTTTATTTACAAACTTCACATATAGGTAACTTAAACTGTTAACATATTTAAATTAATTAATGTGTTCAAGTCTAACAATACATACTGTCGTTTCGTTTTAATAATTAAAATGACTGAAGAAATCATTTAAATTAATTGAGTATTTATAAATAGAAATACTGTCTTCTTACGTCACCCTACTATCTCCACAGTAAAAAAATCCCGCTAAACAAAAATGGAAAACAGTTTTTAATTGGTTGCTCGATACAGAAAAAAAAATGAATGGCGTTCCTTTTTTAATCTGCTCTCTGCTATTGGCTGGCGTGCGACGTAAAAAGCTCAACGCCCCTTCAACGAAGCGACCGCGAGAGTTTTTTATGTTCTACTTTTTTACTACACAAAAAGTGACGTAGATATTTAGAGGGTTGGAGTATGATAGTACATACTACATAGGCAGTCATAGGGGGTTAAAGTTTTTAGGTATATTTTATTTACATAGCTGTTATAGTAGGTGAGGTAGATTTAAAAGTTCATAATCAACATGTTATTATTTTACGACTAATTTTAAACAAACAATCCATTTGTTTTAACACTCGCCGTCAAATATTTTATTGTCTTACTTAATAAATGGGGTAAACATACATAAAAATCACATTATAACCGTAAACATTAAGTGATACAATACCAAAACAATCTAATTTCCCTACACGCAGTTTTATCGGCCAATAATGCCCGATATAATACGGCTAGGCTTTATTACAATAACAACTGGCAAAATACGTGGGGTTGCTTATTTTTTTATTATTAATATCGCATAAACAATAACTTAATAACTTGATCCCCACCCACAGAAGCTTGCGTCTTATTGGCGGAGGGAAATAGGCTGTGGGGGCTCGAAAGGGACGGAGGTATCCATCGCTTGTTACCGTCCCGCTCCCACACGAAACACGTCGCCTTCAAACATAGAATACATTTATCGATGTTTGGAGCATAAAAATTGACAGATTTTTTTCAGTTCATTGTGAGAAGTGGCGTCGGGCAGACGTGTCCCGACAGTCGCATCGAAGGGTTGTCTCAAAAAACGCTCAAGGTTTTTTCGTGTGTATGAAATTTATTTATCAGTGCTTTTAAGGACTAAAGTGAACTTTATTGGATTTTTATTAATGAAATATATGTTGTGCTGTGTGTTCTGAAACTTTCTAAGTTAGAGTTAAGGTAAGTTTTATAATTTTTATGTTTATTTTTTATTTCAGATTACTAACATTTATTGAAAATCGTCCTTCACTTAACCTAATGCGGTTAGGTATGTGCACCAGCTGTGACCTGTTAAATAGTTTTACCTAATTAGGTTTTTGATTAACTATACCTTATTACCTTTTTTATCAAATTTGTAAAAACTACAATATGAACTAATAAACTCAAATTATATTAATTTCCGGTTATATCAAACCTCTAAAACAATCTCCTACTTCCTCTATCAAGCATCGTATCCGTAAAATCAGGGATAATGAAAAAAGCTTTATAACCTGATTTCCTATACAATTGTCCTTATATAATTATAAATATTTAGTTGTCTGTTATACCTACCTAAAACCATGTTTTGCGGAATATACAGATAGGTTAATAATTATGTTAGGAAACTCAAAACGACAAAATAATATTATAATTTGAAAATTTTCCTTCTTATGCAAGACAAAACGAGGTTTTGTTTAAATTAAGGAAAATTTTGCAAATTATTTGTTGTATAATGTTCATTATTTATGCGGTACATTCCTCATTCTTATTGTAGACTGTCGAAAATGCATTAGTCAGTGCTATTGGTATTATCCTCTGCGTGACCTTAGAACATAACTCTAGTTTTTATCATGTTCAAAAAGTAGGTTTTAAATGTTTAATTTTAACCGCAAAAACTTCAAACCGCAATCTGTCAGCTATTGTTGTTAACCAACCTATGATTCCTTGATTTACAATTAATAGTATACCTAATATTGGACATAGTAACTCAATAGTTATATGTTTACAAACAAATATTATGCAGGAGTATGTAATAACAACGGAAATAGCAAATTACGACATAAAATATGAAGAAAGGTCTCGTCATTAGGTAGTGTAACTTAACTTCTAACTACTTAATCGCGTAACTCTGCAAAAAAGGTTTAGCAAATACGCATTCTAAAAATTAATGATGCCACCGTACGTGACTGTTTGTTCCGCATTTTTTTACATTACTCACTCATTTGCTTGCGAAGCAGTTTTCTGTGTACTTTAGTTACTTCGCAATTGAGTAACTTCGCAAAAAACGTTTGCATTATTTTAATGAAATACTTTATCCCTCAGGTATGATCAGTTGCGCGTCCCCCGCTGGCATGCCGCCCGCGCACCACTCTACGCATCCCCAAGCTTGGGGATCACTGCTACAGCCTCCCACAGTGGTATGTATCTTCTATTAACAACTGTTTTTTTTAATAATTCACAGTATTATAATGAAATAACTGCTATTATAGCAATAAACCGCAACGTTCTACAGCAAGTTTCCTTCTTTATAGAAATCTGAACCAATGGAAGACGGAAGCTTTCTCAAAGACCAAACCAGCGGCTTCTACTCGGAGGGCTTCCACAGCGCGTCGCCCTCCTCCTCCAGCAAGGACTCGAACGGGCACTCTCCGCGCAGCGTCGGCAGTTCTGGAGAACCTTCCCCGTTCTACGACACCATGTCACTCAAAGCCAAAGCAAACCTCGGCATGCACTTGGACGCATTCCGCAATGGCTTGCCGTACAGCCTGCTCACACCGCCCGGCTTTGAACCCCGCAACAATGACGGCCGTGAGCCGTCACCCGGCTATGAAACATCTTACTCACCGAGAAACATAGCGCCCCCTGCACACGTGTCCACACCCCTAGCACGTGCCGACGCTACCCCGCCGAAATCACCCCCAAGAACACCTTCATCCCCCGATAGGGATCATGACAGGAGGTCTTTTGAACGCTACCACGACTCTGGGTACGACGTAGGACAAAAAACCGACGGTGACGACGGCCGCGACGTCTCCGGTGATGAAGACTTTGACGACGAGCCAGGCCTCCGCGTCCCCGCCGTCAACTCACATGGCAAAGTTAAAACTTTCAAATGCAAGCAATGCGAATTTGTAGCCGTCACTAAGCTGAGCTTCTGGGAACATAGCAAAGAACACATCAAACCTGAAAAGATGTTATGTTGTAGAAAGTGTCCGTTCGTAACAGAGTACAAGCATCACCTAGAATACCACATGAGGAATCACCTAGGATCCAAACCATTCCAGTGCACGCAGTGCTCATACTCGTGCGTCAACAAGTCGATGCTGAACTCTCACCTAAAGTCCCACTCCAACGTGTACCAGTACCGCTGCGCTGACTGCAACTACGCGACCAAGTACTGCCACTCCTTGAAGCTGCACTTACGCAAGTACCAGCACAACCCTGCAATGGTACTTAACCCCGACGGCACACCTAACCCGTTGCCTATCATTGATGTCTACGGCACTCGGCGCGGACCTAAGCAAAAGCCGCTATCTAAGATGTTTGATCACCAGTCGCCGATGAACAACAACAACCAACCGCAGCCACCCCCACCGTCGCACCCTATCTTTGGCAACCATTTCCCCGTCAACCTCCCCTACCTCCCGCCATTACTACCTCACTCATTCTTATTCCCTCCGAACAACAACTACGAACACCGCACCTCACCCAAACTACCTGAAATGCAATCTGAAAAGAGTCAGACGATGTCTCCTCCGCCTTCGCTGCTGCACCAGCGCCTCGCGTACACTGAGAGGCCACTCGACAGTGGCACGACGCCACCGCCTGCTAAGTCACCTGCGAGCTTACCACAAACGCCGACCACTCCTCGAGAGGTTCCCTCGGCGGGCGGCAACGACGCGCTCGATCTCACGAACACCAAGACCAGCGAAGCAGGCACGCCACCCCCCAGCACAGAGCGAGCGACGCCTGTCACCCCGACCACCGCCCTCAAAAACCGACGGAAAGGTCGCGCCTTCAAACTACAACCAGCAGCGTTGCGACTTCAGCACGAGGACGAGAAGACGAAGGATATGGAAATTTCAGATTCCGAGTCAGAAGGGTCCGTGGAAGCTCCTGCTTCCACTCAGTCGTACTCATGCCAGTATTGTGACATCACGTTCGGGGATCTAACAATGCACACTATCCACATGGGTTTCCATGGTTACAATGATCCGTTTATGTGTAACAAGTGTGGGGAGCGTAGTGCCGACCGCGTCGCGTTCTTCATCCACCTGGGCAGAGCACAGCATGCCTAGCTCACACGTGAGGCAGGCGCGCAACGCTTGTGGTAGAGGCTTCATGTTAGAGACAAGTAAATTATTGTAGAGTATATTTATTAAGGCCAAAGACTTTCTATTGTATCTGTAATTTGAGCTAAAGTTAATCGGAAAAGGTTTTCAATGAGTAACCTTTTCACGATTCACTTTTGACTGTACCCTGTTGAAATAGTGTTAACTTTAATTTCTTTAAATTGTAAATAGATAGTTATATTTATGCTTACCCTCATGTTTTAGTCATAGTTATAATGTATGTTATAAGGTTGTATGTTACCCTGTGTTTGAATAGACTTAGAGGAGACGTAGTTACGAGTGACCAATGTATAAACAAGACTGTATCTCTCGATTAAGTACAAAACAGTTCATAAATACACGTTTTTAGTTTTATTTAGTTTTTGGTAATAACTGTTTAGAGTTAATAGGACTTACACAAGTATTAAGACCTAGTTACTCTAATTAATTGATAAATTGTTTCTGATTGTAACAGCTTCGTGAATACAGAAAAGTTTTAATGAAGACGTGAAATCATTTTTATACTTTGCCTGAAATAACAAGTCATTGTTATTTTCAGTTCTTTAAATAACTTGGTCTTTATTTGCAAAGTTTTACATTTAGAAAAACATTTAGTTTTAGCATTATGTACATTAACGACCACAACGGTGAAGTTACCTATTAGTCATATAGTGTTCTACTAGTTATATAATATAAAAAATTAACACTAACAATTTAATGTAAATTATAATAATATTAAACCAGAGTGTATTTATAACGTATGAAGAAAGATTTTATTTTATTTATTTATCCTTATTGTGTATGTAGTTTGTATGGGAGTCGTAATTTGGTGTATTGTCGCATATTTATTTCAATATTGTTTCGTAATTTTGTTTAAATGTGTGTTGCAACCTGACCTTGCTTGGTTAACACAATACTGTTGATTCAACGAAAAAAACACTGACATGTTTTAAAAGTGTTTGACCTGCAACATCAGCATTATTTATTGTTTTAATAAGAGTCTCCTGTCGCGGGGGATCTCAATTCTCTTCGTCTTCGAGGGAGAGCTTTCTTTCTCTTCTCTGTATTTCGGCCCAGTCTGACTCGACTTTCCATTTCCTCTTCTAAACTGGTTAAAATAAAAGTGTACATGCAAGCAGAAAACCATTTTTTTCACATTCATTTTCTTCAGTTGCAACATTGCATCACAAAACAATTGTAAACCTGTACAATTTTCCGAAACTTTAATTGTAATAAGAAAACGAAGTAAATTATGAAACATCGAGTGTAAATTATTGTTGAATAATTTTGTGTGCTGGATACGTAATAAAATTGAAAGTTTTATCTTATTGTCTTTGTTTTAATTGCACTTGAATCATGATTATTTAGCAGCCTTTATCCCAAATATGGGGCCGACTCGGCAAAGTATGATAGAAATACACTCCCGAGCAAAAGTATGGAATCACTAACTCCGATTCCACGCGATCTTAGTACTTAATAACGAGTTAATTATTAAGAGTTATTAAAATGGTACCATTTTTAAGGTTTAACTGTTACTACTAATTGACACGAAATTCATTCAAAACACGGCATTATTTAGAAGCTACTCGTATCCCGGATTCATTCCAAGTAGATGATGCCGTACTTTTAATCGTGAGTGTAGAATGTTTCTACAAATTATACCAGTTACTTATCTACTACGCTGTTGCCAGCGGCTTCACCCGCTACAACTCAAAAGTTATCCCACGGGAACATAAAATCGGAATATCCCATGTGTTAATCCAGGTTATAAACTATCTGTGTACCAAATTGTAGCCAAATCCGTTCAGTGGTTTTTGCGTGAAAGAGTAACAAACATACCTACTTACACATACACATTTGTAAATACATCCTCGCAAACTTTCGCATTTATAATATTAGTAAGATTTGGCAAAATAACAATAGCTGCACAGTTCGATCTTCCCTCGAAGACCCACTAAACCTTTTAACCTGGTCATGTTGAGTTTCCTCGTGCTCCTGAAGTCGTTGAGCCCAGCTGTCATTTGTAGATCTTTGACAGTCGTTAAGTACTATTAATCAAAAGCTCGACAGTCTGACAACTAGGCGTATCAAGGGGTATCGTATTACTGGGCTGTGAAAGTCAGATAGGTAGTCACTTCATGTAAAAAACTGATTTTCAACTGCATCCAGTTCGACTGGGAGTCAATCCCAACATACGACTGGAAGTCAGTAAAGGTGAAATAAATTCCTCATAACACCATGCCTGTTAAGGGTCAAAAACACGACCTGGGACGCCTAGATAGATTGGACACAGCAACATGTGTATGCTCCTCTAAAGAATCAATAGAGGTGGACATAATACACCCACATTTGGCCAGGCCTATCGCAAAATGAAGAGAGCCTATGGCATTGCCATGAACCGTGAGAGTACTGAGTGTAAAATTCCTCCCGTCATAGATGTTGAGTCCCAATCTGAAGTGTTTAGGATAACGAGAAGAGGTGACGATTGGCCCTTTTATCAATTAATTGTCATATGAATTATATGGATATAAACAACTGCGGAACAAATGGTAGCAAACTTAAACTAATATTATACTCGTAATAAAGAGAAAAAAAATGTATGTTTTAATGAAACTCAAAAACTACAAGAACGACAACCAAAAGAAATAAAAAGATTCGTTTATCAGATCATAAATCTCTTTCTTTTAAGTTTTATTTATATCCTCTTTTATTTTAAAAATAAGTTTAAATTAGGTAGCATTTAGGGTGAGTGTTCTACATAATATACCAATGACAGCTAAAAATTGTGAAACATAATTTCAGGCATTAACGCCATATCAATTTTATTAGCTATAACAATAGAGATAATTGTTTCAACGAGTCACATTTAATTGCAATCAAATATTATATCGATTACCCTATAAACTTAATTACAGGAAGCATTCCAACAAAAATATGGTCTACACCCTTTTTCCTCCTGCTGAATGTGCGGATGGAAACTAACAATTATAAAAAAAAATGTATTTTAAAATCGTATCCCAATTTTATCCTCGGAACATTGATCCATTTTGATCAGTGTTCTGCAAATTAGACCAATGAGTGCTGAAGATCATGGGAAAAGGAGTGATAAAAGATTAGAATTGCTCCTGAATTTAGATGGTTATTTTGATTCTGAATTTAGATAGTTATTTTGATTCCGAATTAAGATGGTTATTCGCAAAGAACAGGGAAGAATGAAGCAAAAAGCAGGATGCTAAAAAGGGTTAAAACTGAATTTTCTGAATGTGGAAACCTTCTAGTTTAGAGATATTATGAAGATCAAAGAAATCAATGGTTAAATTACTGTTAACAGTTTAAAAAAAAAACTTGCAAAACAGCAGACCTATACTTACAGTAGTATTTTTCGACCATTTAACAAATAAACAAGTACAATTAAATAAATGCGTTTAAAATACTTCACAAAAACTAAAATTAGGCACTTGGCTGGACAGTGATGTCATTTTAATAAATAATTATGCATTATTTCAATACCTATACATAATATATATAGTCCTTATGTTACCTTTTCAAGTTTAATATCCTTTTTCAATATAATAGTTATGATTTACAATTAAATATTTATAGCACATTTTTAAAAACTGCACCTGGAATCAGTTTCAAGTTACTAGCAAACAGGGCTCCAGAGCTCCACCGCCTAACAATCCGCGTCAAAATGTATAGCTTCCTGGATAATGCCTTTGATCTAACTGAATGTTGGACCACCAATAAATACTTTTTAACTTGGTGTAGTATTTAACAGTATTAACGGAGTTAAAACAAACATGATTCCCAAAACTCTGTAATTTATAAGGCTGGTGCTTTTTGCATGATTTTTTCTTGCAACTGAATTTTAAACTGATTTAAATTTTTCTCTTATTTTCAATTCTCTTAAATTCTTAAGTATTCTCTCGTGAAAACAAATGTATTGCGAGTCAGATTTCAACCTGCAACTCCTGATTCCGTACCAACATCAGAAGCTTTTTCCAACAAAGCCAGCATCCACTCATGCGCATCCAGTAATTTTGAAGATGAGAGAAGACGTGACCTGATCCTGTAGTATTAGGTATCCAGAATAAGTCTTCATAAAATAAATCCTCCGTGGTCAATAATACAGACACGATTTTGAAAAATGAACTTTGTTTTCTTTAATTTTTAATTCTCTTCAATTTATTTCTATTTAATTTGTTTGAACATCGAATTTATTTCTTTTTCTCAAGAAGAATATCAAAGAGCAGTTTTTTTTACACCATAAAACTATATTCTAAACGATAATAATATTTATATTTTACTATATATAAAAACTTCTTATTACAGCATAGTTCTTACGTATTCGTGTCTTCAGAAGTTTGGCGCCATATTGACAGTGATTAATTAGCACTTACATGCACCATACATAATGTAAAGGATAGTCTTTAAAACAATTAAATAACAAATACATTATTAGCACAAACAACTCGTACAATAAGTTATTTTTGCACATAACATAATAGGTATGACTTTTTAACAATGGATACAAAATACGAAAATACCTCGTAGCGATACAAAATTGAGCTCACATGTGTTATATTAGGAAAAACTTGAAAATTAATACTTTTAATGATTGAAATATAGTCTGTACAGTCCATCCGAAGGTTGTCTGGAAGATATCGCTATCAGCGAAAAGACCGCCATTTGCAACCAACGAATTTGCAATATTGGAAAACAATTTGCAATTTTGGTTGTTTAACAATTTTGGTGTAAAACAAAATCTTGTATATTCTACCTACTTATCAACTTATATCCGTTTTTGATAAATCCGAATTTGGGATTCGATACTATAATTTTTAAAGATATTCAGTTGTAAGCTCTCCTGTGCCAACCTTATCAAAATTTTACCCTCTAGGGCAATAATTGAAAAATATTTCGAAAATATGTAAAGAACTGGCCTGAACAAAACCTGAGTTCAAAGAAAAAAGCCAGCCGTAGGAAGTTACGTTTATTATAATAACTTAGAAATTACTTAAAAGGAAAAAAAACTTGGACACATGGAAAATTCTGAACGGGAGGCAATAAAATAATCTGAATTTGGTAATTGGATTTAGTAAGTCAGGCAGAGGTATCCATAATGCTGTCATAAAATAAAATGATAAGTTATAAGTCACTGATAAGTACTTTTTTATGAACTAGATCACTTAATGTTTCACTCAAATTCCTGAAGTTCTTTCACGAAAATTGTGTGCTAAATTTTCTTTTTATTTAAAGTTTCTTGCCCATTATTCTCCATCAGATTTACGATTTGGAATGCACCTACTATACTTTCACAGCTATTGTGAGTGGGACTAACACCATAACAATTATTATATTTGTAAAATGACGTTTGATGAAATACAAAAGTGCCTGTAATTGGCCCGCTTGAAATAAATAAATAGAATTGAAAGAAAACTCCAAGATTATCCACAGCCTGTTAAAAGACAGTTGTCCAATATTTTTTTATAATCTAAAATACGGACTATATAGAATGTAATTATTTTGACCCTGGAAACTAGCCTATTGAAAGAAAATAAAGGATAGGTCAAAAAAAAAATACATTTTTTTTTAAATAGTAACCCACTTGGCCCACTGTCGGCCACATGTGACACGTCGCAAATAGAAAATAAGAGATAACGTATTCTTTTGTTTAACTTAATTGTTATTTATGAAGCGGTTATTTTTAACGAAACAATACTATTTTTATGTCACCGTTACGGGTAAAAACTGCACATGAATATTTATTAGGTACCAACGTAACAAGAACGACGATCGCCGAATAACGCTGTAAGTGTGTAATACGCCTAATTGTTTGATTCTTAAACTACTTTTGGAAGATGTATTCAGTTAAGAATTTGTCTCTGATCTCTGTAACAAAGACGCTATTTTTGGTTCCAAGTTTAAAATTAGAATCAGTTTTTTTTTTTTTTAATAGTATGTAGTTATAAGGACGCTGAGGAAGCAAAAGGATTAGTGGTAGTAGCTATCGAAAGAGTTTTAAAAATCGAAACTTTGAAGCAGTTGACGTCCAGTTCTAACAAATGCCGCACCACATGCGTTCTTTTTGTTCCCATCTTATTTATTTTGTGTGGATTATATTAGAATATCTGGTTGACCGAGCTTCACTCGGTTTTTAAAATGTCTATATCTTGGGAACCGAGCTTTTCTCGAACCTGGGACCTTGATAAATCGATTCCATGAGCCGAAAAATCCCTAATCTGTAACTTTCATGAAAATTCTTGTAGCCGTTTCCGAGATCCTGATTATATATAAATATACAAGAATTGCTCGTTTAAAGATATTAGATAGATATGCAAAAAAGAAAAGCCTCCTCGTTGCTCTAGTCTTCGTAAGCACGACAGCTACGAATGAGGTAACGCGTTCAATTGCCGAGTCGAGCAAAGTGTTAGGTTAGTTACTGGATTTTTACTTTTTGAATTTCTCAGTGGCAGTCATGGGGTCTGGATTTATGTCTGGTTGATGGCGTTAGGCCTGCCCTCTGTTACATGAGACTAAAACATAACTAGCAAAACGTAGGTGTTCTAAGCTAGGTGTACTACAGCGGAGTAGAAAAATAGTTCCTTTATAGTTAAATTCTGTATTCTTTGAGGCTAAAGTTATCTTTTCATTCCATTTGCATTTTTTTTTATTATTTGGCGTTATGGGAATTTGAATGCATTAAAGTTTACAAATTGAACGTTACCCAATTTCTTTAATTGTATCGGTTACACTTTAAAATTAAAATGCTACTACGTAAGTACGTAGGTAGTTAGGTACCTACCTAATAATTTATTCAAACACCTTTACATGTTTTGTTATATTTTTAGAAAATTGAAATAAGGTATACAACGTAAGTTTAGGGTCATTCATTAATTTTGTACATAAGTACAAAACGAGGGATTTCATTCACCATAACTATTTTTTAAACTACTTAGCAGGTGTTAATTTTCAAAACAAATACTTGTTTTATCATGCTTTATGGTTGCTTGTGGTGCATGCATGATACATATTCTTGAAATCAAAATGTTCATTCGCGTGTATTTTTCAATTCTAATTATTATTCTACATGCTTCAATGACATGTTTTTTCAATGAAACACTAAAAATAGTCAGAGGTTATTGTGTTTTAGTTTGTGAAAAACAAACCGAAAATGAAGTTGATGCATTTTAAAATAAAATACGAATTACGAACTACTAAGCAACAAAATGTCAAAGACCTTCACCTGTTACGATTACAAAAAAAAAAAACCTACTTATTTGGTGTATTGGTTTTATATACAACTATTACATAAGTATTAATTTTTAAAAATGGTTTACTTATACAACGTGTAACGCCAAAAGCGCAAAACCTGTCGTGGAGTAACTCAGCCCATGTGTGCAAAAAATAGTAGATTATGCACCGAGGGGCTAAAGTTGTGTCTTATGTCACGGGCGTCATATTGAATCTCGAGCGCAATGAAGGATTCGTTATTTAACTCCCGAGCGTAGCGAGGGAGTTAAGAGTTTAACTCACGAGCGAAGCGAGGGAGTTAATACAAGAATCCTGAATGCAGCGAGGGATTCAAGCTAGCCCAAGGCAAAGACACCTTTAGCCCAGAGGAGGATACTCTACTTTTTACACCTACTGTGAGAAAATAATAGCCATAGTACGAAAAACAAAGTATCTTCTATGGTTTTGTCGTGTTTGTCCTAATGATATCACTCTCATGGATGTGGCGTTTGTGTAAACTAAGTTTTATACAGGGCTGGTAGAATGGTTTTGGATTATTGGCTGTATGCATTTTGAATTTAGAACGTCATTGGAGACGCTCGTGAAAATAGAGTATTTTTGATAAAATGTGATAAATCGACTATATTATAGATAGGTTTTATTATTTATTTATTTATTTACAAAATCCACAGCAATCTTAGTGCAGTTTATTTAAAATAAATTAACGAATGTTACAGCCAATTACTATTACCTACGGTATTACGGCGCGGTACGGTATTTGTTATTATTAATGCCAGTTTTAATGTTATTTCACTCCTTTTAAAAAATGGTTCGTAGGTAGTTATCTAATTATTCTTACAATATTATGTCTTCGAAAACATGGCAACGATATGAAGAAGCAATCGTTATGATTTTTTAGGAAATCGAGAATATCATCCACGCGTAGTAAGGGTTTCGAGAATAGCTTTCCTCTTTCTGGCACACTAAATCAGACTTGGCTGTATGGGCTCAGCTCCCTTTGCCTGCCCCAAAGAGGGACGAAAAGAACCAAAAAAAAAATCTAGGCTGCATGGGCTAGATAGATCCCTTTGTCTTCCCAAAAGGGAAAAGAAAATTAAAAAAAAAAAATCTTTCTGGCACCAAAGGGTGTTTGTTGTTTATAAACATATTCCAAATTCAAATCACATTATTGACCAGCGGGTAATAATGAAATCCAGTACAACATTATTGACCGGCTGTGCCCTCGGCCACTAATGACTCACTTTAGGTTAAGGTTGCTTGACATATAATTAGACATTTTCGAGCAGGTGGTGTGAAAAAAGATTTTTCGTACATCTGTACGAAAAATCTTTTATGGTTTTGTCGTGTTTGTCCTAATGATATCACTCTCATGGATGTGGCGTTTGTGTAAACTAAGTTTTATACAGGGCTGGTAGAATGGTTTTGGATTATTGGCTGTATGCATTTTGAATTTAGAACGTCATTGGAGACGCTCGTGAAAATAGAGTATTTTTGATAAAATGTGATAAATCGACTATATTATAGATAGGTTTTATTATTTATTTATTTATTTACAAAATCCACAGCAATCTTAGTGCAGTTTATTTAAAATAAATTAACGAATGTTACAGCCAATTACTATTACCTACGGTATTACGGCGCGGTACGGTATTTGTTATTATTAATGCCAGTTTTAATGTTATTTCACTCCTTTTAAAAAATGGTTCGTAGGTAGTTATCTAATTATTCTTACAATATTATGTCTTCGAAAACATGGCAACGATATGAAGAAGCAATCGTTATGATTTTTTAGGAAATCGAGAATATCATCCACGCGTAGTAAGGGTTTCGAGAATAGCTTTCCTCTTTCTGGCACACTAAATCAGACTTGGCTGTATGGGCTCAGCTCCCTTTGCCTGCCCCAAAGAGGGACGAAAAGAACCAAAAAAAAAATCTAGGCTGCATGGGCTAGATAGATCCCTTTGTCTTCCCAAAAGGGAAAAGAAAATTAAAAAAAAAAAATCTTTCTGGCACCAAAGGGTGTTTGTTGTTTATAAACATATTCCAAATTCAAATCACATTATTGACCAGCGGGTAATAATGAAATCCAGTACAACATTATTGACCGGCTGTGCCCTCGGCCACTAATGACTCACTTTAGGTTAAGGTTGCTTGACATATAATTAGACATTTTCGAGCAGGTGGTGTGAAAAAAGATTTTTCGTACAGATGGGCCCGATCAATTTCTTATTTTGCATGAAAAACCATTTTTTTTTACTTAGAACAAAATTGATCAGTAAAATGCACTGAGAGAGACACTACATTTAAAAACTAAAAAAAAATCTACAAAACGACTAAATTAAAAATTATCATAAAATGGGCGTCAAAAAATTCATCCACAACGCTTTATGCACGTTGAATGGCAATGCTGATTCTATGAACAAGAAATAGGCCAGCCCTCTGGACACGAGAGGCGTCGTTTTTCCATGACCCCAGTATTTTGTGTTATTTTTTTTGTTTGTTTAAGTGTCCAATGTCTTGTAAAGATGTAGAACATAATGAACTTTAAGCTTATTGTGTTAACTTTATGCTTATACCTACAAAACCGAAAAACTTGTAGAGCGTCTTCACAAGGATTCTCGCCCTTTCTAGGGAATTCTCGCAGTTAGCATCTTCGCAGTTAGCAGTTTCTTATATAATTTATACATTTCACAATTGATATAAAGATCATTATGCTTTGCCTTTATTATAGAAAAAGGTTTCCATTCCATTGGCTCAATTTCTAGAATGGAAATTGAGCCTTACTCCTATTAATTTATGGTAGATAAACCGATGCCGAATGCGAGTACGCACCTGACCTTACATAAACATTACCAATAAGGTCTTTTTATCAACTCAATACCACCTGAAACATAATTAAAAAACCGTGAAATAATAAACATTCTTGGTAGTGTCAAACTGGTTTCGTACCACTACATCGAATTTCCCCAAACGGGTACGTACTTATCACCAAGCTATTTATACCCGTCTTAATTTAGATTCGCTTTAATTACCGCATTTGTTCCAATACTGTAGAATATATTTAGTGTTTTAACATGTACATGTTCCAATATGAACAGTCATGTTTATACGGTGGTTACTTTTGTCATGTCGATGATTCCTTGATTGAATAATAATTATGAAATAAACTTCGACCAATACTCTACCACATTTCATCATCATATTCCTGCCCTCATCCTATTTTACTTCGGTCGGCGCAACACTTTTTCTTCTTCCATTCTAGGGGAGAATGGAAGAAGAAAAAGTGTTATCAGACGTCACAGTATCATTTACTCCTTCGCTTTCATAATCATTCCTTAGACAGTTCATCCATCTTTTCTTTGGCCTTCCTCTGCCACACTTACAGCCTCGACCAAGGTTAAGCTGTATGGAGAGCAGTAGTGGCCAGTGGTTCGAACCACAGCTCTCAAAACGGTGAAGGAAAACATCGTGAGGAAACCGGCATGTCCTGTAACCAAAAATTCGAAGACATGTGACATCCATCAATCCGTACTGGGCCCGTGTGGTGGATTATGGCCCACTCCCTCTTACAGTGAGGAGGCCTGTGTCCTAGCAGTGGGAACATTAAAGGGTGTTGATGATGAAGTAAGGAGGTGGGCCATCGTTTATGATGAGGTTCCGTAGTGTCTACCGGACCATGTTGTACCTCAGCAACAAACCTGGCTTCGCTCTCGGTTAAAGTTTATTCATTTTTCATACATACTATTACATTTTTAAATATTTCTTTAAAAAAAATACAAAACAATAAAAAAACATTTAAAAATATAAAAATAGTTTTTCAAGTCTCTATGTTATTTTAAATCTCTTTGGCTCCGTGGTAGTTGGGGACCTGCTGGGAGGTTTCCTGCAGGCTCAGCGTAGTGATCTGGAGGAGGATATCTGAGGAGCCACAGTTTTGTCGGTACCCTTGTCACGTATTTTATTAACTATTGGTGAGTGAGCGAGAGTAAGTATACAGATAATAAAGTGTTTATCTATCTGTAAGTTGTCAGATGCAGGTACTTATATCACAGAAATGAGACTTAAACATAGCATGAAGTCCTACACCTTTGGCTACTAACAACGACGATATAATACTAGACTCCTAATAACAGGCGACCGATGTCTGCCAATACATTAGGCAAAAAAGTCTTATATTCGTCTCATTTCGACCAATCCTGTGAGCCGTAAACATACGTTGAGACAGAACAGACCTTGAGTTAGCCAATCACAACGCAGTACCCCGTCCCCCTCGCTGACGTAGTACCTCAGCGAGTTGGCAGAATAATTTTTGTTCCTTAGATCGTGCATGCGGAGTCTAGTATTATATCGTCGTTGGCTACTAACTTATTGTTATCTCAAAGTTTTTTTTAAATTAAATTGCTTTGTAATGAAATTATCGAAACTCTGAGTACGTTTTAGTTAGACTATTGACCCACAACCAAATAGTATAAGTTGAATAAATACAAAAACTACAATATAAATTACATTTATAAAAAAAAAGGCCAAATATGTTGTATGTTGTACTTTATCGTTCAGTTCACACAGACAATACCTAAAAGAATGACACTCATTTAAAATATTCCAAATTCAAACTTTGACTTCACGAAAAAAGTATCTATGACATTGACGTCAATACTGTCTGTTGATGCCAGAAACATTACAAAAAAATACTGTGTGTTTAAAAAAAATGATAGAAGAACACCTTCGAACTGGCTGTATGGCATGGAAAATTTTATCACACGTGTGTCCCCGAAAAATTAAATGTTACGTGCGTAAGTACTATTTACCTAGTTATTTTTTCTCATTTACAAATTGTTTTACGTACGTTGGTAGATGTCATACATATTTACATATTTGCATTTAGAAAAATGCAGGTGACAGGTTAAAAAAGAACATAATATGTATGACAATGTGAATCATAAGTAATTACTCAGAACCTCAGAACGATATATTGTCCTTACCAACTGTAATTTTCACAGCTTTTCAAACAAAACATTCTAACTTCGTCTTTTATGACCGTAAAACAACGATAATTACAACTTATGATTTGAGATCAGATAAGAGCGGGTTCACATTAGGTGGACCGACAGAGTTACGTTGACCGACTGTCGGGTGTTGCTGTTCACACTAGACGCTGCCATCTGACCTAATGTGATCGCACCCATCGGTATGGGCGTTTTACTGCCCGGGTCGTCTCAAAGCAGTTGTGAGTTGGCTTTCGTATACGATGGACGACGACAAAGTTTTGATTGCAATGGGGTATTAAAATAGGAGGTAGAAAAAAAGAAAATGGAAATATTGGATCCATCCAATTATTGCTGAGAGAAGTGAAGTTGGAACTTTTCAAACTTTATTATGGGAATTCTGAAGTGACGAGTTAAAGCTTTACAAATACTTTAGAATGCGTATATTCATTCCTTTGATGACTTAATCGAGAAAGTTAAAGGTGGTATACAGCACAAAATACAAGATTCAGAGATATATTTGGTGGAGGGCGGGAGGCTCCGCCGCTTCGCACCGACAATTTGAAGGGCGCCATACTTGCCAGTACGTCAATATTTTGTCCGACCCTACAGAAATCGTGCCTGAACGTACGGTGAAAGTGTCAGCTCCAGCACATACATTATGCCAATATGGATTTGACACGTTTGTCGGTCCGATAAAACTGTCGATGTCGGTCCGACCTAATGTGAACCTGCTCTCACAATAATTATTTACGGAAAATTAAAACATTTCAATGTCTGCAATTTAGACTGAAATCTATGCAAATTAATTCATGTCTGCCCCAACTTCAAATTCTAGCATACATTTTATTTACACACTTGCAAATCGTCACGGTAGACGCCATATTATTATAATAATCTTTGCAATATCAAGAAGCGTAGAGTCACCCACATTGTCGCCTGACCCAAATCCAGCGGATGTTGCAGTTTTCACAATGAAAAGACCGTTTTTAGAAAAAAATGCGCTTAAAAAGAATTCGGCTTAACTCCATACGAGTGGTATGAGAACAAAAACTGTGGAGTTGATCTCAAAAATTTTTTTTTTATGTTAATTATGAATATTTTTACCAACGTGTATAAAGAAATGGAAGCATGCAGTGATGTATGTTACGTAATGTCGGAAACAAGCACACGCATACAGTTCGATAGAGCCAAAAAAAAAACAAGTAGGTATGTTAATTGGTCGGTAAAAAGAAAAACGTGAATCATAGGTCTTTTTCGGATCCTACTTAATTCACGTTAAAACAAAGTTCACTCGCATATTACAATGTAAAAATTAAGAACCAAAACCGCAGCCAAAACTAACTTCAGCGGAATCTAAAAAACGGCTCCATACAACTTCTGTTCCAAAATCGTTTCTCAATAAATCCATGAATCGGTGTGTGGATGGAATAATGTGGTGCTTTTTTGCCAGGTTCGTGCCACGCAGGTGCTGATGGCAACCAGTAAAAAAACCCTAAAGGACCTGCGTAAAACGCACTTCTATTTTATAATGGTCCTTGGGTACAAAAGATTTTGGTAACTTATGTGTAACGTATCGGAGTTTACCATTCAGTATTTTTGAAGTAGGTACTATGCATTGAAATTCGTCTGTCCGCGAATTTGGCCTTCATTCCTGTGTCCCGCATATTTTTAAAACGCCGAAATACCGAATTCCTGACCAACCGTAAAAAAATGCATTATTGTGTTTCTTTTTTAAAACGACTCCCTTAAATATAATTTAATAAGTCCATTAATCTTCAAGACTATTTATCAAGACTCCATAGAGGCGGCGCCAAAGTTTCTAAGGATACCTTTTAAGCTCACAATCGACCTCTAATTTGTGATTTTTCACACACACCCCAACAATTTTCGCATAAAATCTTAAAAAATGGGGTTCAGTGATTGATCGAGTTTTGTACCAAAAAAAAGATTAACTTATTCTAAATTTTAGGTGATAGTAGGACATTTTTTTTAATTATTAGGTAGATAAGCATGATGGTTTTTTGTTTCAGCTTAAACAAAAACTTTGTACCATTTGACAGGAAAATTATGTTGAAGGAGGAGTATAACAGGCACAGTTAAATTTATATGGAAAAAGAGTACAGAAAGCTGTATTTATGAAATTCATATGAATTTTGATCGTATTTCAACCACGACGTTAGCGAAACTGTGAAGCCATACATTTTTACTAATGTGTAGAATTTGTTAAGTTAGGATCGGTAGAGTTAGGCCGCGTAGATTCAAAAGCTTGGTTCTACATGAGATCTGATATCTTTTCCTAGGACAAAGCTTAAGTGGTCTTTTTGGCAACATTTTAAATGAAATGTTTTTGTTTGGATTTATGTAATTCATATGAATTTTGATCGTATTTCAAACACTGGGTGGTAACTAGTATGTATACGAAAAATCCAAAAAACCTTTTACCACGAAAATTCCTCGATTAAGTTAGCTGATTAAAACATGAAATACCGATCTTTTTTTATCATGCGAATGTATAATAGTTGCCCATTATAAATAGTAATTTACACTAAATATCGATTAAAAAACTTGCATGGACGTCTACACTTCAAGAGTCTGACCAGTCTGACTAAATAATATGTGAATTACAGTATTAAATGTTTAAATAAATATATAATCATTGAAACATTAAAGATTTTCTTTGGGGATAGTTATTGAGTATTTTAAAATAATTATAAATTAAACCTGATGGTACTGAATTTACAGACATTTTTCCACATTTTTTTCTATTCAGTAATAAAAGCCACCATATGGCCACTGACCACATACGGCTCGCTGAACGCCTTCTCGGTTAAAATTAAAAAGTAAAATTGCAAAGTAAAAACTGCAATAGGGGGCGTCACTGGGGCGGCACGCTCGCTAACCTCAAAACGCGCGATTTTTTCCACAAAGACCAATCTTTTTTTTCTTTTTTCCAAAGAAGCCAGCTGTTGTTTGATGACCACTCGTACTGTCCGATTTTTTGTTCATGCGGAACAGTCTATGTTAACCGATACTATGATTGGAGTGGATCGAAGTAACCGTAAGTATAAAGTATACCAGGTGCTTTTGGAGAATCACCGTTTCTTGAGATTAGAGACTTTTTTTATTTCTTGCTAATAAAGCTTCAGTCCGGTAAGTTTCAAGCTGATTAACCCATTAGAGGTCACCGTACTTGATTGAGTACAGCCATATCCCTAAGCGTAAATTACAAATCTCGTAAAGTTAATGAAGGTATTTGTGTTATTTTACTTCATCATAACACTGTTCAAGTATAATGATAAATAATACGCGGTTAGTGTAATATTTTTTTGATAAAAGTGTCAGTCGAAGTTTTGTTACCGAAACACTGTGGGGGTAAGTGAATGATTTTTGATTTTATAAAATAATGATTGCTATGAAGTTGTTCTTTTTATTTTGCTTGTATAAAATACATGTCAGAGTAAGTGTTCACTTTAATTAAATGGTAATTTAGAGTCTTGTAATGGCAACCCTGAAAACCTTTTTTGGGGTATAGCAACATTCCGTTGTAACTTCCTCTTGCCCTTTTTGCTCGTCGGTGAAACGCATGTGCGTAAACCGTTCTTTCGTTTTTAAAAAAGTTATCAAACCGTTGTGGTGCTTCAATCAATATTTTAACGAACAAACTTAACTTCGCGTACATTCGAGTGTGCTGGTGAATTGGGTGTTACGAGATTCCTAGCAGATCCAGCCGGCCATTGAAAGGTAACACGGAAGGTGTCGGGTAAGTCTGGCCAGCTCTGAACAGCCGAAAGGGTTCCTTGTAAAGGTCTGGCTCGGAATACGTCGCCAAGGAAACACTCAGGTGAGCGCCTATTCATAGCACACTTTCCCTCGTATATAATTGTCGATTTTCGTTTTTCGTTTCTCGGGCATTCGAAGCCATTTTTTTTGTTAACTTGAATTAAATACAGTCCACTGAAATCTCTCTCGAGTCCATTTTTTTGGTCCTTTTCGCCAAATCATATTGATCCGTTGGCCTTATATCTGTAAAAGCATCCTTTTATCGAAGTAAAATCGTATTTTGTTAAAATTTCGTATTTTGTTAATTTTATTTTCTTTCGAAGGTATATCTAAATAACTTTTGTTTGAAGTGCCATAGCCCGTATTAGTTTTCGTGAGAAGTTAATCGCGTGATTAGGTTGGTAATCTGTAAGCGGCCATAGACATCATAGACTTTTGCCTTTTCTGTATTTTATGTTGGCAGCATTACAAGACTGTCAATTGTCAAAAGTGGCAGATCAAACGGATTCGTAGCTGTCATTCGTCATTGTTGTGAAATTAACGTTTATTATTCTTGTTTTCGTTTTCGTATAAATAATTGTTATTGTTTGCAACAATGCCGAGTGATAGGCCGAATAGTGATGATCAAGATATGTCTGGTAAGGGTAATGAAGATGCGGATGTTAACAGAATCGCGCGGGATTACGCGATTATGCGCTTAGAATTTATGGATAGCACTGATCTGGTAGGTTATGTAGACCAGGATTTAACTGACCTAGCAAACGATTTTCATGACGCACAGCGGAAGCTTCTTTCATCGCTAAGTCCGTCGTTACGGCATACGGAGTTGCAAGCTCTGGCAACCTTTGAGAATAAATTAAAATCAGTCAAAACTCGCGTTCGTGCGAATTTATCGCAGCCTGACTTGAAGCATTCTGTGGCAACAAGCGGTGAACCAATGTCAGCGAAATTACCTAAGATTAACATAAAACCCTTTGATGGTAAGTTTGAGAATTGGATTTCATTCATACAGTTGTATGACTCACTCATTCATAGGCGTACAAATATATCAAATGTTGAAAAGTTGCATTATTTGTTGACAAGTGTTCAAGGTACAGCATATGACTTAATAAAAAATTTCCCTCTCACAGATAACAGTTATGTTGATGCATATAGTGTTTTGGTGAAGCATTACAATAAAAAGTGCCAAGTTGCAATGATGTATTATGATAAATTAGTATTTTGTGAACCAGTTAAAACTAAATCTGGTCCTGAATTAGAACGGGTTTATCAGACATTTTCAGGAAACTTATCAGTTTTGGAACAGTATGGGTTGCCAGACAAAAACTTTATGTTGTTCTACTTGCTGTGGTCAAAGTTGGACAAGTCTACTCGGGAATTGTTTCAGCTGGAACATAATTCCACTGATATTCCAAAGTATGAGGATCTTGCATTATTCATTGAAAAACATTTCAAAGCATTGGAAATTGCCAATGTTAGAACTTTGACCAGTAGTAATCCCGTTGCTTCCAAAACTGCAAATAACAATAATAATAATAATAAATAATAATAATAATATTCCACAACCATCACACAACGCCATCTAGTCCCAAGCTAAGCAGAGCTTGTGTTATGGGTACTAGACAACTGATAAACATACTTATATATTTCTAAATACATACATATTATAGATAAATTTACAACACAGAACAAATGATCGTGCTCATCACACAAACATTTGTCCTGGGTGGGAATCGAACCCACAACCTCCGGTATAGCAGTCAGGGTCACTAACCACTACGCCAACAGGCCAGTCAATAAAAATAAATTGAAGGCTGCTCTTGTTGTATCAAACTCAACTTGCGCCTATTGTTCTGGCCAGCACAGTCTCACCACATGTGAAGGATTTTTGAAATTGGACACTCCTTCTCGGTTTAAATTTGTAAAAGAAAAAGGTCTTTGTATTTTGTGTTTCTCGAACACTCATAGAGTGAAAAAATGTAGTGTGGCTTCTCGTTGTAAAGAGTGTAACTACTCTCATCACACATTATTACATTTTAATAAAGAGCCTGTGCCTCTCCCCTCAGTGACAGAAACTGATAATAAAGGTAGTAACACAGTTTTAACATCTACTGCTAAGGCTGAAAGCGCCATTGTTTTATTTTCTACTGCTAAGGTTTTGGTAAAGGATAACACTGGCCAATTTCAACCAATAAGGGCCTTATTGGACTGTGCTAGTGCATGCAATTTTGTTTCGGAGCCTTGTGCAAAAAGACTAGGACTAAGTATAACCTGCAGTAAGCAGTCGGTTAGTGGAATTGGTCATTCAGTGGCCTCACCTCTTGGATTGTTATCATGTGAGGTCAAGACTCTTAAAACAAGTCAGACATCAACATTTAAATTAGAAGCATTCGTTCTTCCATCGATTTGTGCTGATCAACCATCTCAACCTGTCGGCTTTTCGGGTTGGTCTCACATAAATAACTTGGATCTTGCTGATCCTGGGTTTGCAAATCCAGGGCCTATTGATATGCTGCTAAGTGCAGACATTTTCGCTTCGTCGCTCTTGCCTGGTCTTAGGCGAGGTAAGCCTGGTCAACCAAGGGCATTGAATACTGTCTTTGGCTGGATTGTGATGGGTGGTTGTCATGATATTCCTGCTATCCCTACTCACAATGATATATCTCGTTCTCGCTGTCGTAGCAATGATTGCTTTATCGTGTCGCATTCTTCGCATTTGTCGTTAGATAATTCCATTAGAAAATTCTGGGAATTAGAAAATGTTAATTCTCCTACTAGTTATTTCTTGTCGAAGGAGGATCAACTATGCGAAGACTATTTTGTGAAAACATATTCTCGTGATAGTGAAGGTCGATTCGTAGTGCCCTTACCTTTCGTCGATCCTACGAATAAGCCTGTTTTTTCGAATTCTCGTGAGATTGCTCTCAAAAGACTATTTTCGTTAGAAAAGAAATTAAATTGTAATCCTAATTTTCGAAAGGCCTATGCCTCTTTCATGGAAGATTATGAAAATAGTGGTCACATGGAAAAGGTAGAGTCCCCTCCAAGTAGAGATGGTAAATTTTATTACTTGCCTCACCATGGTATCATGCGGCCGGAATCAGTAACCACTCCTCTTCGCGTTGTATTTGACGCTAGCGCCAAGGACGCACTTGGAGTATCGCTGAATGATACTTTATTGTCTGGGCCAAAGCTGCAGACAAATATTTTCGATTTGTTAACTCGCTTTCGTTGGCATGAGGTTGTGTTCACCGGTGATGTAAAGCAAATGTATAGGAATATTCTAGAGCCTGACGAAGATATGGAGTACCAACGCATCTTGTGGCGTCCCACTCCTGAAGAACCTGTCCGTGATTACAGGCTTCGTACCGTCACATATGGAGTTTCGTCGGCCCCATTCCAAGCTCTACGCACTATTGCCCAACTGGCCAAGGACTCTGCTGCTGATTATCCTTGTGGGTCTTCAGTGCTCACCCGTGATATCTACGTCGATGACGTAGTTTCGGGCGCAGACTCTATCGAATCGGCTCTACTTGTGAGATCTGAACTTACAAAAATACTGTCGTCGGGTGGTTTCCATTTGAGGAAATGGACCTCCAATCACAAAGATTTCTTCGTTGACTTAGCTTCTTCAGAACTCTACTCGGAGAGTTTCAGATGCTTTGAGGATGTCTCTGATGTCTCTCTCAAAATTTTGGGGCTTTTATGGACGCCTCAGTCTGATAGCTTTCAGTTCCAGGTCGCCAACAATGGAAATCAGAGATGTACGAAACGAACGATCTTGTCCGATATAGCTCGTATTTACGATCCTTTAGGATTCCTCGGCCCTGTTACGTTTTATGCTAAATATCTTATGCAACTTCTCTGGACTTCTGGTGTCTCTTGGGATGATGATTTGCAGGAAGATATTCAGTCTGAGTGGTCACGCTTCAAATCTCAGCTGCCTTTATTGGCATCAGTTTCGATTCCCCGTCGTATGGTTCAGCCCTTCATCACAATACAACTCCATGGTTTCGGTGATGCCTCCGAGCGTGGTTATTGTGCTGTATTATATTTTCGTGTCGTTGACGCAGAAGGCTTTGTCTCTGTTCGTCTTTGTTGTGCAAAATCTAGAGTTGCCCCTCTTCGCAAACTGTCTATCCCTAGACTGGAACTCCAGGCTGCAGTGTTGCTGTCAGACTTGTTACAGTCTGTAGTGGAGGCTCTTAAGCCCTTTCACCCTATTCAAGAAATCTTCGCCTGGTCTGACTCCAGTGTTGCTTTGACGTGGATTAAATCGTGTCCCTCCAAATGGAAAACTTTCGTAGCCAATCGAGTCAGCCACATTCAAGAAATTATTGCTCCTGATTGCTGGCGTCATGTGAGTACCACCATCAACCCTGCTGATAGTGGTTCTCGGGGAATGCTTCCCGCAGATCTCGCTGCAAATGAAGTCTGGTGGAATGGCCCTTCGTTTCTTGCGGAACCCGAGGAAAATTGGCCCAAGTCGTCGTTATCGCTTGACAAAAATGACAGCTTGCATGAGGAGCAAAGAATTTTTAGCCTTCTGACTGACGTTGATGTTAATTGCATTGACAAATTAATAGATAGATTCTCGTCGCTTTCAAGACTTAAACGCGTCTTGTCATATTGCTTTCGTTTTGCACTGAATTCAAGGAATTCCGCTGCTAAAAATAAACTCGTCGGACCTTTGCAGGTTTGTGAAATTAATAGAGCCTTTATGTTTTTGATAAAACATGTGCAGCAAGGTGCATTCTCACAGGAGATTGAAAACCTTCAAAGGGGTTCTCCCAACTCTCTTCCTAAGGGCTTGCGCAAATTGTCGCCTTTTCTCGATGATGCGGGTCTTTTAAGGGTGGGCGGTCGCTTGGCTCATGCTGACGTAGAATTCAGCGTCAAGTATCCTCTGTTACTGCCGCGCAGTCACCGCCTAACCGTTCTGATTATCGATGAATATCATCAGCGATTCATGCATCCTGGCGCACAAACTTTGCAAAATTTGCTTGCGCAATCCTTTTGGATCTTGTCGCCAAAACGAGCCATTCGTTCTGTGATTTCTGGTTGTTTAAAATGTTTTCGTGTAAACCCCACACAGGCTCCAGCTCCTATGATGGGAAACCTGCCGTCATATAGGATAAATCAAATCAAACCTTTCTCGGTTGTCGCTATCGATTATGGCGGACCTTTCGATATTTCTCTCGGTCGTGGTCGCGGACTAAAAACCTATAAAGGGTATATCTGCGTCTTCGTTTGTACCTCTACTAAGGCGATCCACATAGAAGTCGCTTCGGAACTGTCGACGGAGGCTTTCTTGGCGGCATTAAAGCGGTTTATGGCACGCCGTGGTCGATGTAATCGCATTGTCTGCGATCAAGGGCGAAACTTCGTTGGTGCCAGTAACTACCTTGCCAAGCTCATGCAGAATGCTGCTGAGTCCCAAGAAGTAGAGTTTTCGTTCAGTCCTCCCGGAAGTCCTCATTTTAACGGACTGGCCGAAGCTGGTATTAAATCAGTGAAATCGCACCTCTCTCGTGTTATAGGTACGCAGCGATTGACATACGAGGAGTTTTATACTGTTCTGACGCAGGTAGAATCTATGTTGAACTCTCGTCCCCTCACCCCTCTTAGCTCAGATGCTAATGACCTGTCTGTCCTAACTCCAGGTCATTTTTTAACTTTGGAACCGTTGTCCATTATTCCTGAGGAAAATTTCGTCGACCAGAACATCAGCGTTCTCCACCGTTGGAAGTTAATCCAAAAAATTCACCAAGATTTCTGGCGTAGGTGGCAAAACGAATATCTTCATACACTACAACAGAGAGCTAAGTGGAATAAAAATAACACAAACGTGACTGTAGGCATGATGGTTCTAATAATAAATGAACAAGTTACTCCATTGAAGTGGGGTCTGGGTCGTATCACAGCCCTACATCCCGGTGCTGATGGGGTCTGCAGAGTGGTGACTGTAAAGACTGCTGCTGGTCAGTTTAAGAGGCCAGTTGTAAAATTATGTCCACTACCTATCCATAATTAAATAACCGATTAGCGGTGAAATAATCTTTCGCTGTCGTTAGAATAGTTTAATTTCGTTGTCTTAAGTTAGGTAATAAATACTTTGTATTTAGGTGGGCGGAATGTTCACTTTAATTAAATGGTAATTTAGAGTCTTGTAATGGCAACCCTGAAAACCTTTTTTGGGGTATAGCAACATTCCGTTGTAACTTCCTCTTGCCCTTTTTGCTCGTCGGTGAAACGCATGTGCGTAAACCGTTCTTTCGTTTTTAAAAAAGTTATCAAACCGTTGTGGTGCTTCAATCAATATTTTAACGAACAAACTTAACTTCGCGTACATTCGAGTGTGCTGGTGAATTGGGTGTTACGAGATTCCTAGCAGATCCAGCCGGCCATTGAAAGGTAACACGGAAGGTGTCGGGTAAGTCTGGCCAGCTCTGAACAGCCGAAAGGGTTCCTTGTAAAGGTCTGGCTCGGAATACGTCGCCAAGGAAACACTCAGGTGAGCGCCTATTCATAGCACACTTTCCCTCGTATTAATTGTCGATTTTCGTTTTTCGTTTCTCGGGCATTCGAAGCCATTTTTTTTGTTAACTTGAATTAAATACAGTCCACTGAAATCTCTCTCGCGTTCAGTAAGTTATAAAGAACGATATAATTGATTATGTATTACTAAAATAAAACTAAGGTACTTTAAATGTTACTGTACTCGGCTGAGTACAATGACAACATACGTAAGTAAAAAATTTTTTTTTTCTTTCAGATTCTTTGCAATAAAGAAGTAGCGCGCGTGAAACACAATGCACCGTCGACCCAGGCGTGGTTCATGATCGGACAGCGAGTCGGGCACTACTCGCCGCCCGCATGCCCGCGCTTATGGTGGCCGTAGATCGTCATGTGACGTCGGTCACCGTGGGCGTCTACCACATCAGGTGGGTCGTGACGTGGATGCTGTTCTCTTCCTCACGCGTCCCACCTCCTCCTACGCTAGCATGACTGCTTCGCAGACGGAAGCGACCGCTTCCCATTCCGGCTTGCCCCTGGAGATCGCCTCAGCCAATGCCGGGCGCAAGAGGTCATCGCCTATCGCCGTTGTGAGGACAGGGCGGTGCTTTGCCCAAGCGGGGCAGTCCTGCACCATATGCTTGGTGAGGACTTGCGTCAGGCGGTAGGTCAAGACCCCGTGACTCCTATCCAGCCACTCCTCACCTTCATCTCGTAGAAAAGCGACCCCGACAGGCTTTGGTCCTCTAAGCGAGCCCCGTCATTTTGCTGACAGCTCTTTGAGGCGCGCGTGTTACACGACTAACCTTGACCCTGGCTTGGTCCATGATTGGGCAGCGAGTCGCCCATTACTCGCCGTCCGTATTTCCGCGCCTACGGTGGCCTGAAATCGTCCTACGACGTCCGTTGCCGTGAGCGTCTCCCACTGCGAATGGGTCGTGAGGTGGAATAAAAATTTAGAAACAGCTGCGATGTGCCCTTTGTCATTCAAGAGTGCGCTGTTCATGCGGAACGGCAATATAAAAAATGCCTAAAAACATTTTTTATCCTATGATTGGAGTGGATCGAAGCTATGAAGTCAGGTGGCTTTTGATACTAAAGCGGTCACTCAGTTTACACCCTTGAGACTTCAGAAAACTGTAATTTTGTTCAATTTCTTGTGTAATTTTAATGTTATTTCAGTACAAAAATAAAGAAAAATAAAAAAATATTTTGGTACTTTTTGTTTGACCTCTAATGATTAAGGAATTCACTGAGAAAAGTGGTTCAGCAGCTGTAGCTTAAAAATACCAAAAAACCGACATATAAAATGCATGTCAGTTCTTTCGAGAATCTTAGATCAGGTACTCTTTCAAGTTATTTATCTATTTGACGATGACACTAATGTGTTCCAGTTGATACGATGATACATAGGAAATCGCGAAATTAAAAGACCAATGAATTATCCCATGACTAGTTAACTATTCATTACAAAATCGCAAGTCCTTTTTTAAACCCTTAATTGTTTTAAGACCAAAAAGTCGTATAATCCTAAATCGTCATTCGCATCGTGTGGCCACCAGCCCGCCAGGTGCGCCTTTATATCACTTCTTATACAAAATAACTAAAAATAGTTCGAACAGCATGCAAAAATATATTTTTTGTCACAAAGCTTATAAAAACGGGTTCCTAATCCCCAAAACAAGGAGAACGAATACGTTGGGGATGTTATTAGAATAAAAATCGATTTGCCGCTTCTAGGAAGCGAGGCACTTGCTTAATCTGTGGTGTGCAAGACAGTATTATTTTTCGACACGTGTGCTGTGTTCGCTCTTCCATTTTTTTATGTTTTAAGAAAATTAATTCATGTCCTCGGATTTGGGTACGACAGTTTCTCGATTGGATATCGCCCACCATGTGTCCATGTGCCTTCAACTTCTAGTCCTCTGTGGCAACTTTAGTAATCCTTTTCAAATCCCGTTGAATTTACGTTTTATAAATAAAACATCTGAATATTTCAAATTTATTTTTAAAGATATCTAGATATACACAATACAAGACAGAACTTAGTTAAAAACAGTAAACTCATTTTACAATCGAGTTCAAGCAAAACATTTCACGAACTCACCGACCCGTGGTACCGAATGCCATCAGTTTCTTACCACATTTCGTACTAAGGACCAACGTATCTCCCGCAATCGACACCCACCACAAAACCACTGGGGATTAAAGGAATTAAAGAATTCTAACAATAAAACATTGCAACGACTGCTAAACTTTGATATTATCATCTCAAAACTTATTCCAAACGACAGGTAACATAGTGTTATCAGTAATCACAGAAAAAGGGAATGTTTAATCAGTTTTTAAAAGATTTTTAATCCTTCGTCTTTGTGTAGATGTTATTTCGAGACGTTATGCAAACTCAGTAGATACCATTTTAAGTAATTTTGGAAAAAGCATTAGTTATTCCAGGAAGAAATTTGAAAATGAGTTGTTAGGAAATAACGTCCATTTTTCCGTTGTGATCTGGCTATTTTTAGAGTGATCACTGATCTCTTAAAATAATCTCACTTATGAAGGGGTTTTGCATTACCCTGTCTGTAACTTGCTTTGCTTGTATGATGTTAAATACTGTCATATTGTTAAACTAGCTGATCCCTTTAATTTCACCCTCTCTGCCCGTCTCGTATTGGTTTTAGCTTGATGTTATATAGCATATAGCCTTCCTCGATAAACCCTGAGATCGATGTGGGTGTGGGATCTGATGTGGGTTCGATTCGAACCCCGCCAGGCGCATTACTTTGTGTAATTTATTTCATCACCAGTGCTCTCAAAACGGTGAAGGAAAACATCGTGAGGAATCCGGCATGTCCTAGAACCAAAAATTCTAAGACATGTGAAATCCACCAATCCGCACTGGGTCCGCGTGGTGGATTATGGCCCTCTCCCTCTCACATAGAGGAGGGCTGTGTCCCAGCAGTGGGAACTTTTTAGGCTGATGATGATGATGATGAATGAATACTGAAGAGGCTACCATAAAAAAAGCCTTAACAGCTTGCTTCAAATTAATGTATCACATAGCCTTGTAGTCTCCGTCCCTATCTCCCCCAGTCTTAGTAGCGGTAATAGATGCACTGATTGGAAATTCAAATGAGACTGGCCGAATTTATGGCCCTCCGCCCTCACAGTGAGGGAGGGCCCTCTTTTTACTTACTCTGAAACAAGAGGATCGATGTTAGAGGAACTTTTATGAGTAACCTTCGCTTTGTTTTGGAGGGAAATTGTGATCGTTCATGATGGGAGATAATGTTTTAGAATAAAATTGATATAAACATTTCGAAATTACTGAAGGGTGAATTTAAAAGTAATAGTAGAGAGAGGCCCTACGTCCTACAATTTACGGATTAAAAAAAACAGTGGTAACAATTATTATTTTAGATGAATCCCTGTCAAGCGATGTCGGGATTATTTATTTAAAAGAAAGTTTTTATTGTAAAAAGCAAGGAAAGGAAATGCAAAAACGCGAGTACCTGCCCCGCACTGTCCCTTTACAGCCACATGCGCATTCCATTTTTAAATGTTATTCCAGTGATTGCCACATCAAAAAAATATATCTTTCATAAACTATCCATCTCTGCCATGCGAAAAAATCCTTTGCAATATCACGAACTTCTTTGTACAGTTATAGAGAATAACGTGAAATATGCTCCAAATTTTAATCCTTTTATGTTACGCTTGTATTTTGATTTTGTAACAAAACTTAAAGATTTCTAAGGACCACTCGCTTGATTGAATAAAGTAAATGTGACAATTTTGTACAAACTTAATAATGCATTAGGTAAGTGGATAATAATATCTGCTAAATATTCCCCTACTTGATCGCATTTTTTTTCTTACTTATATTAAATTTTATTGTTACTTACTGTTAGTGTTTGTTTTGTAGCCAATGACGCAAATGGCAACTGCAACTGCATTTTTCTCTGAAGTTACTTGGCCTGGCAAAACATTGAGAAAACACTAAAATGATGAAAAAATTTATTTTCAACAACTAATTTGAGTAGTTAATGCATATTCCAACAAAATTTAAATATCGTTGAAGACGTCTGGTCAAAACTAAACAATACTTTAAACCAGTAAAAGACACCATCCGTTTTCTATTGATTTGCATTTTATTATTTCAACTCTTTGTCATTTAGTGGACGTGGACGAAATAAAACGTAGTTAACCCGTCAATAGCTACGGGAACAAAATGCAAATTTCATGTTTGAATATGCAAATACATTACTTTACATCTTACAACAAAAGACGGCACCCGACGTCGTGGACCGTCGTAAAAAGCTTAGAAAATACACAAAGAGATTGTTCTAAATATTGCCGAGGTAACGGTAAGGGCGGCCGACATCGATAAAAAAAGGGTTGGACATCAAAAGCGGACAGTTTTTGCAATAGAAAATCCTTTTAACTTGATTAATGGACAATGGAATTAATTTTTCAAGACATTGTTTAGTTAGGCCGTGTTTTTGGAATAACGGCAAAGGAACAGTGACTTTCATGACATGTGTCCGACCGGTATTTTGCCAAAAAATCCAACATGGATGAAATGAACAGGATTTAACTGTTTTACTTGTAAATTAAAGTTTGCCGACATTTTAGCACATCTAAGCTTATTTTTTAACAGATAATCCTGTTATCATATTTGCCGATTTCAATACCATAGATAAAATTGTTTTAAACACCATTTTAATACTTTTCTAACAATAAACTGAAATTAAGTTTCCAAATATGTACACATTTTATTAAAACTATATAATTGAATACAGGAGATTCTAATAAAAATCAATAAACTGAAATTAAGTTTCCGAATCTATTCCTACACCATCTTTATTATTTGTTTTGAGATTTCAATATTTCGGCAATGGTGCTGTCATGATTTACCATTTGCCATGTTAAAAAAAAAATTAGGCCAATATTTTTTTCTATTAAAGTTAATATTTCGAACCCAATGTGCATATTGGGAACACTAATCGACTCTAGTGACCAAATATCGCAAGTGTTACATCCATCCATCACAAAATTACTAAGTAAGAAAAAACAAAACGAAATTAAATGAATGTGATTCTAAATCACTCAATTAGTTACCACTAACGCAACACCGAAACCCATTTTAAATAATTAAACATTTTTGAATTTTTTGGGTATTAGAATCCGTCAGTTACGTTACGTCACTAAATACCACATTATATTAAAAACTGTCAACGAAATACGAATATTTCTTACCGTAGCTTCCAAAGCCGTGACCCTAAGAACTTCCAAATTAAAGAGGGTCGCACACAATACCGGAAGCGTGCACACTTGACATTTACGCCCCGTGGTTAAAAACTCGCACGCGAACGTCAAAAAACGTCCCATTGTTTATTTATAACTTTTTAAACGCACTGCACCCCTAATATAAGGTGTGTGATAGTTCCCTTTGCGGTTTTTTCAATTTTTTGTCGAAAAAAACGAGCACGCGTGTTATTGTAATTTGATGACGTGATTAGAGACTTGAACCGTTGTTGTTGTGGTTTTTTAAATGCGTTTTTTAAAATTAGAGTGATTATTGATAATGATTTGTTGGCGTGTGTTGTTTTGGTTTTTTTTTTTAATTAAGAACTTTTTTAAGTTCTTTACGCATTAGGAGGTGGATAATGATAGTGATAAAGAGGTGTGATTTTTTTATGAGTTTCAGTCGTTAAAATATTGCTTATTGAAAAAAAAAGTATCTGTTTTTAATGTGCATCGTGTCAATTGTGTGTGCGATTTCATTAAAAGTTGCTTGTCATGTGAATCCACACCTGCTTGATTGGTAATTAAATAAATATTAAAATGTACAAATACAGTACTTAACATTTGTAGACATACGGCCTTCTTTTGCAGAATCCGGGATCAACGCCAACCTTACTATCTGGAATTGCTCTTATATGGTCAATTTTATGGCCACCATTAATGTTTCCTGGGTGGCATTACTGATCTGTAATAATGACACCACCATAAACTTGTGGTACCGGCATTACACTGGTTTTTTACCGACAACCATAAAACATAAAAAATGGACATATACACTTTTTTAACCCCGCCCATACTACCGCCAACTTTGGGGTGTAAAAAGCTCCCCTTTGTAAAAGTACGGGTACCTATTTATGATTACATTAAAAATAGGGGACTTTTTACTAGATTTTTTATTTCTTTAAAATACATGGTTAAAAGATAATAATGTATTTAGTTATTTACATAGGTATGCAAACACTCGTTAACGTTTTGTCTGTGAAAATGTTGGGACAGAAAAGTAAATATAAAAAATGTGTTGATGACGTCTTTCTCGAAAAAGTAACCTTGTCTTGAGACCAGCTAAAAGCAGTTTTCGTTGGTCGCTCTGTAGGAGTCCTAGGTTATAACCGTCTTAATTAAAACCTCTGTACTGTAAACGTCATCACTGTTTTTTTTTTTTCGAAATCCGTTAAAACATAAAGGCGTAAAAAAAAGGTGACAGAATGAGGTAAGTTACTTATTTTCTAGTTTAATAAAAGCAATAGATTACTAAATTTTGAAGCAATCACATAAACTAAGCACAAGTGCCAATTACTAATGAAACCAAAAAAAGAAAACCAGCATTAGAAAGGTGTTGTAATACTTTAACCCAATTATTTATGTAATTAAAAAACTTGAAATACAATCTATGGCATTTTACCGTCCAGGAGTCTGAGAAATCGGGGATAATACATAAAAAAAAGATACGACGAATTTAGAAACTCCTCTTCTTTGAAGTTCGTTAAAAATAGTTGACGTAAAACCTACCTATCCCAAAAACATACCTATAAAAGCTGTAAAAATAAAGTTGACAAACTTACATTTGCGTTGCTCCGATACATTTTGTTTAAGAAAATATGATATCAAGTACATTTTATAAGTTGGTCGACTATTACTCGTAAAGTTGTAAAGCCTACTTAGTCATGATAATTTTCTTTTCAATTTCGTTATATATGCTACTATTGTGAATTTTTTCACATAAACATAACCGTTTAGCTGGCAGAGGGGGGGGACACCCGATCGAGCAAAATTTAGCACTTTAAAGCTTAATATTTCACAAACGAATTTTTTTATCAAAAAATTGTTAATGAAACTCACATTATTTTTTAAAGACCTTAATGCATAGGGGTACGCGAGAAAAAAAAAATCCTCACTTTATAAGTACAGGAGGTACCCTTTTGAGTTTTCGGCACTGCAAATCCGTATATTTACACCAAATTACAGCTCTCTAGTACTGTGCGTCTCTGAGCTAAACTTAGCGAAAAAAAACACCCTAAAAACTTATACAATCTATGGCATTTTACCGCCTTGTTGATCGTTTATTAATCTCTTCTTTGTCGTTAGTGATGTACCCGCTCTTTTTTCGTCGCTGCTATTAAGGAGCATTAATTTGATACGCAATTTAATTAAAATGATAGTTTTCAATTAATTAGTAGAAAGATGCACAAGTTTTGTGCAATTCTTTGCTGAAAATTGATATTCTAGTCTTTGGAATGAAGGCTGAAATACTGTGAGAACTTTTATTTACACTTATTGATCAACTTTCTCAGATTTTAAGGTCGTCTGAAGAACCCACATTGATAACTTTCTTGATTTCACCAGTATTTCCTGGATTCCACTTTTTCCGATAAACAGAGAAGAATGGAAGGTTCTTGATGAGAAGTTTGTCCTCTGGAACGATTTTACAGAGTGAAAATAACAGGATTCTTGTAAAGGAAAAACAGTTACTTAGATAACCTACAAATACATATAGATTTGGATAATTGCTACGCAGATGAAAATTGTGATTAACATAATAATATGATGTAGGTACTTAGTTATCATTGTGTATATATTTTACATCTGTAATTATGTTTACTGTTTAATACTTACTTTAAAAGAAAAATAAAAAAGTTGCATTAATGCACGCTGATCCTTCTTACTTTATAAATAACTAATTATATTTGAATAAAAACAGACAGACACATAAATTAAATACGTTAAAAAATGTTTTTGCTACTAATTAAAAAACAGTCTATTAAAAAATTCTAAAACAATAAAGTCAATAAACCTATAAAACCTACCAGCTGTTTACCAGCGTAAATTCAAATCGCCAACCTAATTGAGCCTTCCATTTTTTATTTCAGAAGATAATCTGAAGGCAATTTTACGAGTAATAAAATATCTTCATCTGTAGATCTATATCTTAGCTGCACATTTTCCAGGCACTCGACACTAACCAAAATCAAGATGTAAGCGATCCCAAATTGTAATCCGCCGTTACGTTTATCCTTTTGTTAACGAACGGTCGGTCAGTCAACAGTGCCTCTTCGCCTTTATCCCACTTTTTCGACTTCGGCTCACAATGCGCAATAATCTCCAAAAAGTGACCCCAAAGAGTGCTCAGGATTGTGCCCCTGAATGCGGACCAAAGGACCATAGCCCAGCCCTGACACAGCAGCGGTCTGCACAAAAAAATATAATCGTCTATTTGTACAGAATTCTGATACACGACATACAGCGTGTTACGTGTTTTTCACCGATTATTTCCACCATCTTTAATATTGATATCTGAAGGAAAAGCTTTGTACTATTTTTTGAAAATTAATCGGATGTAGGAGTATGTTTGGCACTGAGTAAAATAATTTAAAAACATGAAATAAATGTATAAAAAAGACATTACATACACCACGCTGCGATTAAAATGCACTACATTGTACATAAATACACTTTTGTTAATGGTCAAAGTGAGAACACTCATTAACTAACTAAATTATAACATAAGTAACTACATACTTATAATATATACCACCACAAAAATTAACCACATAGTTGTCAATTTTGCCACTAGATTGACCACTATAGTAACATTTAAATGATTAAGTAGGTTTGTATGATTTATTTTAACCAGTGTTTGCGTTTCATTCAATGTCTTTTGTTTTATATACTTGAAAACGTATAACAAACCAACTTTATTCGTTCACCTGATACAACATTATTATTGACTTGGATCGGAAAAAATAATTTTAAAAAATTAACTGAACACTTGTTTTTCAGCCTATCTTGAAAAGGTTATATTTAAATGATAATGACGTAACAATAAGGTTTATAATAAACGTGTTATTTATAAACTCAATGTTTTTTCAAGTGTACATTATGACGTGTGTAGCACAAAATAAATTCGACACGCCTATATTAATTACAATATTAGATTTCTTTAGAAGAAACCGATCAATGTATCTAAAGTCACGTAAACTAGCTATTGTCACTTAGTTTTTCATTTAAATATCTATAAAAATATTTTGATATCAGACATCTATGCAATACTTTTGAAAATTACTGAATAAATTAATGAAAACAAAGGGACCTAAAACGATCACCATATCAGAATCATAATACTTACTTAAAAAATAAAATATTTTTATCGCAGTTTGTGTACTTCTAAAATGACCTACTTCCTTTCAACCACTTTAATTTTTTTGTTTAACTCGTATTCACTTTCACGTTGCTGCTAAAGAGAAACACCCTATAAAGTGACATATGTCCATAGTGCTCTATGGGAGCAGCTTGTCCCATCACATAATAGCATAAAGGATGGACGCACGCCGGCCGCGCGCCAATCTCGCACCTGCTTATAGGAATGTAGACCCTACTGCAATCACTACCTAGGTATATGAATTCAGTGCCTAGGTAAAAACAAGATAGTAATTTAGCAAAGATCATTATTATTTTAAGTCCGTTTAAGTTTTTGAAGAGCATTCAAAGGTTTAGGTTTTAAACCGGTTGTTAACGCTATGATTAGAGCTTCAAACGATATTTAACGTGTTTTTTTTTTGATGGTCTGATATTTTTCTACTCACTCTTTGGAAATGATCATGAACATTGCAACAGTACAGTACCGAAATGTCAAAAGGTGTTCTGGAAGATATCGGTATCAGAGATGAGACCAGTTCTCACTTATCCAATTTATGGGCAAATGAAGGACTTTTACTATAAAAGCATTTACTTAGATGTATGTATATTTGGATGTATCCATAACTGTTTGGATGAAGCAAATAGGTACTTAAGTTTAAAATAGAAAGTAGATCATCGAAACCGCCGAAATGTACCTCTGTCTAACTTCTGTGGAATTTTAACCTGTAAAAAATTTTAATATTAGCATTTGTGTTGAGACAATAATCTGTAACAGGAAAACATTTGAAATTCCTACAAACATTTAATTATGCCATACATTTGGTAAACCATTCCTAAAAAAATTACAGTGTTTTAACATAAATACTGATCAAACGACTGGCGCCAAATTAGTAAGTATTTAATTTAAGTCGCTGTCTGAGTATTTTTACCTTATTTCTGATTAATTGAATATTCATAAAGGTCGGCGTCAATTATTGATAATTATTTCTTAAAAAAAAAAACATGATAAAATTCATGTAGAATACGATTTTATCCACAAAAACAGAGAGTAGACGCCAAAGAAAAATCAGCGTTTCACTTTTTTCTACTACTTCATCTCACTAATTACAACCGTCAGCAAAAATAAGTCTGGAGCCAAAAACTTAATGAGAATCCAAACTAGTGCAGAAAATATCAAGGGTATATGAGAGCGAGCTTATAACATCCAGCGCGAGGTGGATCAATATCTCGCGCCGTTTCATCACGTCGATGGAAAAAAGAGGGAAAAAAATACATAACTTTTTAGGGGCGGCCTTCCCCCTGCTGCCGACCCGCCCGCTCCAGTGCCACCTACCGAAACATATAAAAAAAATATCGACGCGGGCTTCAGCGCGTGCTTACAATACTCTATAAAATATCGTATCAAATTTATATAATGGGAAGTGCCTTTGTTGGCACGAGGGAAGAGGAAAAAAACTTATTCGGATAAAGGAGCCGGACATTAGGGCTGTTTTGATGGATTTAGGGAAGTGAACCTCGGATATTACTTAACGATCTGCGAGATGTGTGGACTCGTGGCCGTTGTGGTAGGTATAGCTGTTATTATTTCTTAGCTCCTGTGGTTGAATTTTCTTTTTGTAGAAAAAATCTGGGAATGTGACTCCAATGAAGATAAAAAGTAAGTTAGTATGAAAGTCAAAAATAATGTTGATTCTAAAAATAAATAGGTAGAACTGCAATCTCTGAGAATACAGCTTTGAGTGAAACGCGGTCCCAGCAAAATACTACAGGTCCAGTAGCTGTAGTTTCACGGCATATAAATCATGCTTCCATAAGAAATATTAATTTCAGTGACTCTTACTTTACTTGCTGTAGTTGTTGGGTTCTCCGCCGTTCATAATTGAGAAGAAAAAAATATAAGATAAAAAAGGAGGAGGTTTCAGTTATTTCTTACTATTTACGTTTAGAGACTTTAGTCACTGCCTAAGAATAGGTAATGAGTTAGTTATGCTATGTACTATAATTCTGTAAAATTAATCATAAAGTAGTTAATAAATATTGAGTACTTTAGTCTGCGGCAACCCTTACAACAACAGGAACTCTGAGATTTCAACTAAGTACAGAAAAATGTCGGAACAAAAGTTATTAAAACGTTAAACTTCTTCACAGAATGACCTTTCAAACTCATAAAGCAAACAGGAACACATAAGTGCTTATATTTTCAGTATTTTATTGTACCTTAGTGTGCGATACGTAAGTATTGAGATTTCAGCTTTTCTTTTATTAAATGTTGGATACGTTAAGGTTTCATAACGGGCGATCCCGCGACTGTAAAATTCATTACTGTCATTTCCACCGTAAATCGCGTTGGGTGGAAGCCAGGAACAGAAAGAGATAGGAGACTTTGTTATGTAATGATATTCTTCTGAAGTACTAAGCAAGATTAGCACCAGTTTTGGCTAGTACTCATTACTTAGAAAGCCATTAATCTTCTGGTTGCTGTGTCATAAAACTTTAGGTTGTGAGTAGTCTAAGTGTAACACATAATAATGTTGCCAAATCGCTGTCGACAGTATTTTTAGACTTTTTTTTTGTTCAACAGTAATAAAGTATAATTTATACATACCTAACAGTGATGGAAACTACAAAACTAAGTACGCATCCGTAGCGGCATATTATGAAAACAAAAGTATTTCAACTAAGTACATAAAAATGGGTAGGTATGTCAAAAGCTTATATAAACGGAAAACTTCTTCACAGAATGACCTTTCAAACTCATAAAGCAAACAGGAACACATAAGTGCTTATATTTTCAGTATTTTATTGTACCTTAGTGTGCGATACGTAAGTATTAGATTTCTAGCTTTTCTTTGAAAATGTTGGAACGTTAGAAGGTTTCATAACGGGCGATGGCGATGTAAAAGTTTTGTATTTCCACCGTTTCGCGTTGGGTGGAAGCCAGCCATCGAGATTAACTTTGATGTAATGATTTCTCACTGAAGTATAAGCAAAGATTAGCCAGTTTTTATATCAGTCTACTTAGCAGCCATTAATCTTTCGGTTGCTGTGTCATGGGGAAATTAGGTTGTGATAGCACGGAAAAAAAATACGCCAAATCGTGGTCGACGAATTTTTCGAAATATTCGTGGCAGAAAATATAGCAATATTTATACATACCTACCTAGTGATGGAAACTTACATAGGGTAAAGTACCCAACTGCTGACCTCCCACCAACTATTGACCGCATAACTTACTATAAACATTACTTTTGCCAGTGTTCATACAAATTTCATAAATAATAACGATCTTGCAGTGCTGGATAAAAATTTGCAGAAACTATGTTGCAACATGACTCTTTTTAGTGCTGACCGTAAACCCAATATTGGCGTCACAGAAACGATTAAATAAAGCCTTCATTCAGTCCGTAATCGATGACTCGCAACATACCCTCCGAACATCAAAAAAAGTAAAACAATTTGACATAGAGCATGGACTGATTTATCAATGTCATTTTGACTATCAGTTTTACAAGCTCAGTCCATGCAATAAGTCTATGAAATTTTTTGGTTATCTGAAGACATTTTATAATATTTCAATGATTTTCAAGTTTTAATGAGCGTTTACGCAAAATGATGAGGTCAATATCTGGTATCACTCATATGTAATAAATATCGGTTTTCATTGGAGGCTAAACATACCTATAGCTGGTAATTCTAAACTTAAATGTACGAGATCATACCAGTTTTACTTATACCACGGTGTGTACGTATGTTCATTCGTTAATGGTGAGGTAGCTTCAACTTTAATGCATCTGTTTAAACCCATGGGCGTTGGCATCCCTAAAAAACGTGTAAAAGACATAATCACAAAGTTCGGAAAAAATACCTGACTTAGATGGGACCTGACTACCTAGCATGATTTTGAGTGCAGGTACTTAAACAATTCGGTCTACTGTCAACGGGGCGTGTATCCTCCTGAATATTTTAAACTATGAGGAATAGCGAACAATCCTAGGAAAAGTCTCTTTGGAACGGCTGAATGCCGATTTTGATAAAATTTGGCAATAAGATCATTTTAAAACCTGGTGAAGTTGTACCTGACGCAGGATACTTTTAAATTCAGCATATCAAACTATGGGACAATTGCAGAATATAACACGATGCGACAGACTTGAGGTACAGGTTGGTTTAATCCATAAAATGACAATGTATTCGCTAACCTGCATGTTCAGGCAACATAGTGTAAGCTCATTTTTTATTTGTATCTATGTTCACTTCATTTGTGCGGTATAAATACATAACGATTTTTTTGAAATTCGAACCGTCTTACGTGAGTTTGCGAAAATATTAATTCAAAGATTTTGATCTCACTGTACAATGACTAAAGCCGTGTTTGTATATTCAGTTTATATTTTGCCGGCGAGTTATTTTATATCTGCCGCATAATACAGAACATGAAATTTAACTACTAATCAAGAAGAAAAATTTCTGACAAAAAGTGATAAAAACTACAACATGACCAAAAACTACGAAATTTCAAATTAAGTGCAAGAATATTATTAATTTGAAGACTGAAGACCTAAATAGTTTGTGAAAAAATAAAATGAGAGGGCTATAAGACTAGCTTTGTTCCTTTTTTTGTGTCAAATAAACCTCGTAACACATCTATATATATAAAAATGAATCTCCGTTTCGCGTTGTCACGGGCATCACGTGTGAACGGCTGAACCGATTTCGATAATTCTTTTTTTTAATGTTTGTCGACAGTCGCAAGGATGGTTCTTACGGAAAAAAATATTAAGAAAATCTCTCAGAAATATTGAAAAGTATACATTTAGATTTTGCATATTTTAAAAAAGCCTACCGGGAATTTTATTTCATGACCCCGGAACATAAAGGGCTATTGAAGGACACCGTGGATTTTAGTCAGTACAAGTCTGACAGTCCCTCCCGCCCTGCCCGGGGTGGAAGGACTCATTTGATGATTTTACCACGTTAAAAAAAAAACTTTTATTTGGTAGGATTTTAAAACTCATCTTTACATATAATAAAATATAATAAGCCTATCAAGATCCAAGGCATTCTATAATCATTCAACCTAAAAATTATATTATTGTACAAAATAAAATGTACAGAAAAAATTAGCTAATAAATTCAAAGTTATAATATTTTGAATAGCGAGTACCACAGCGAGTGCATTCCTAATTCAAAATTTTTGAATTAAGTATTTGCCGCGCATTCAAACATTTATTACTGACATTGTTCCTTTGTCTATTATTGTTTTTGGGGAATGACTATGTACAATATTATTATAAAAGCTTTAAACAATATTATAATAGATAATAATTGTATTCTAAGCTTAAAACAAATTTATTTTATTTGTATTAATCGATTTCCTAGTTTCCTTTTTTTTCACTCGAGTTGATAAAAAAAATCAATTATGGAATCGATTAGAATACTCGCTTTCACACATCATTACGATTAAAAAAAATAACATGGTTGTCGATTTACGAATACAAATTGAGTAGTGGTAATGAAAAATACGTGTTATTGGCCCTGTATTAGAGAATTACACCAAGATCTGGTCTTTTTTACGTTATTTATAACATTTGGCATGATATTTATCTTTATTGATAATAAATTGAGTTATAGCGCGCGTGTGTGGAACTCCAAGTGTCCAAATAAAAATGTAAACAAACAAAAGTGGCGCGAAAGTTCGAGTTCAGATATCAAATGTTTTCATTACCACTGCTAATTTATGTTGACAAAAATACGTATGAATTCGTTACAATACTAAATGACGAGTTATTCATTCCTCCTATAAGTATCCGTTGGATGTCCGAAAACCACGTTTTTTATGATTTTTAGCCCCACCCAGCACTGCCATCAAAATGGCGAAGATCGTATTTACACTTTTGGATTTTGTTACGGTAAATTAGGAAAATAGGCGCTAAATGTAGAAGTTTTAATTTCGTGAATAAATTAGATTTTGATTTAACATTCTTAATTAATGCGCACTCATAGGATTTTACGCATAGTATATATTAATGATGTCTTAGCATGAGTTGTTCAGCCTAATGACCACTCTCTGTTTACGTATGAACGATCTGAACACCTGCTTTGGACCCACTATTGAGCCAGCGTAGGTTTACTTGTCGCGAATCACCCTTTCGGGAGCGCTACCGAACTATACGGTTAATATAAATAAAATAAATGTTGGAACGTCTGACAATCGTCAGTTTGTTTTCCCGTCCTCAAGCTCTATGAATTTCACATCAGATGTTTTATATCAACGCAGTTATGGCAACCCCATCGTGTCGTACTTATTAACAAAAATAAATAAATATCATAACTACTCAGGGCCGCGCCGCCCCTATGTGCGAAGTGTGCGGCGCACACAGGCGCCAGGGCAATAGAGGCGCCGGATGACCAGTGCCAATTATTGAAATTATTTTTGTTACATTACAACATAATTAACACTTGAGTATCGATAAGTAAGCAGATACAAGTCTCACAAGACGGTACTTATCTAAACTATTTGAATTGACTCAGTTTTTGTATTTTGGGTTTTGTTTACATGAATTACGTGCTCTGCTTTAAAAATCAAAAGAACCGCCGGCCGAGCCGCATTCGCTATGATAGCCGACTATTTTATTATTAGTATATTAATCTATGTATTTTATTACAAAGGCCGTGCCGTGGATTAGTTTATAAACGTAACCCGATTCGACCCCACAACAATTACAAACTTTTAATCGAAAATGGGTATTAGCTAGTGGAGCCGCGGGTACGGCGCGTACTGGCAGGAAACTGTTAAATTGATAAAACTGGTGAAAATATTTCAGCAAAAAATTTGAATATATGAAAGAAAGAAAGACGACTACATGAAAGGCGCTTCATAGGTTTAGCACACAGGCGCTTCATAGGTTATGCACACAGGCGCTGCAAGGGGTCGGCGCGGCCCTGTAACTACTTAATACGCAATTAAACTGATTTAAACGAAAAATAAATAGATATCTAAGTAAATAATACTTGCAGTAAAGTAACCAAAAAGTGGTAGTACCTAAAGATAGGTAAACATTTATTTTTATGGTAATCAAGCCTCATTAACTTTAGTCCCGCCATTGCCTAATAAACACTCCATACCTGGACATTGTGGACCTAAGTAGGTAAGTACCTAATACGTATTCAGCCCAGTGTATGTCTATTTTATGGTTATTTGAATTTTATTTTATTTGTGGCTGGCAACTTTTTCACAAACAGGATTACGGCATCCAATTACATATTATGGTAAGTAAGTATTAGTATTTAATACTTACCACTTACATGAACATAAAACACGAGATAAGGAGCCTATTTATGTCAACAGTACCTAATGCTTGTAATGTTAGTACCTAATTACTATACATAGGTCCTAATTTTACGACATGCTCTTACAACGAACGATATGACAATGTATTTTAGGTGTAGACACAATTTTCGGTGGGTATTTTTTCTCTTGTCAGATTAAATTAGGTCAAAGAAACACCAATCGAGGTTAGTTATATAAAAAGAAAGTTAAGGTCGTGTTTCCTACTACTTACTCTTTTAAATCCAATAAATAAACATTGCCCCACACTAAGAATCTCTCCTGTATGATTCTGCGTTGACAAATATAATAATCTCACATAGGTAGTTACTTACGAGGATATAGTTACGTATAAAGTTACTTTAGTTATTTAGTGTATGAAGTTCAACATAATTATATGTTTAAACCTCATCTCGTATAATAGGGCTTATGACCATCATCGGGGCGCACAGAATTCATGGTTGTAGTACTAAGACATTATCTAATACTAATGGAAAAACTCATGCTCAACCTGGAATCGAACCCCACTAGTATTAGATAACATCGTGTTACCAGTAGGAAGAAAGTGGTCATGTAAAAAGTTGAAATAACATTGAGTTTTTGTCTGTGGAATAATTTGTAGAAACACTTGTTGTAATAATTAAATACTTGCATAGGTACCTATGTCTGAAATGATAAACAGAAATTAAGATGATTTTTTTCCTGTTACATGTTAACAGATTTTGATATATACGTACCCCGATTCGGTTATTGTCGTGTAGGTTTAATGAATCGAATGAACTTTAACAGGGAATGACTGACAATTCAGCTGACTGGTAACCGAGGGTCTAACGGAAACAGGCATCACACGACAATGGCTATCGAAACTTAAAATACATTGTAATGTCGAAAAAAATATCAACATCTGGCCATTGTGCGGGTCGCGGGGGAGTCGCTGTGAAATAAATAAATAAATAACAAAACGTCGCCACCGCACGCGTCATTATTCAAGTGCGATTGACAGCCACTTCCATGGCGCGGGGTCGCCGCGGCCTCAATAATACGCCTACTTATTGCCGCCGAGCAATGCGTGGCTACCGCGCGGAACGTACTTGATGCTTGTAAGTTAATATTTGGCACATAAGAAAAATATAAATGTAGTTGTGATGAAATGTTACAGGAAGAATCATTCGTTAGGATTGACTGACCACCGCTTTATCTATGTGTTCGCTGTGTTTCTGTTTTATTATTGGAGTCTCTCTTGATTCTTGATTTGAGGTCAGAGGATTTATTTGACGATGAAGTGAGCTTACCCAGCAAAAGCCTGGCTCACCGAATCATTGAAGAGATGGTACGATTTCGGATTTCATGAGACATAGACAGATAGTTAAACTTTTGCTGCTATACTGGGCATAGGTATTGTAAAATACCTACACTTGAAATTGGCATAACAGTGCAGTGTGACTAAGTTGAAATGCACAAGAAGCATTAAAATTGTGAAAATACAGAATCTTTTACATTTCCATAACAGCAATTTTATTATTCTGTTTGGCTCGCGACGCTACATACTACTAAGTAAAAGCTTTTCAGAAACGGAGAGGTAGGTGTTACCTACCTTTGTAAGTTTACCAACGTTTTGAAGGAAGTATTCTTGACAAATATTTCCTTTAAAATAACAATCCCTAAAACTTTTATTCAAAACTTTAACGAAAGTATCAAGACTTGGTATACATTGTATTGAACAAGGATTTTTCTAAGACGTGTGCTATCGTATTGAACAACGGTGGCGAATCGCAAACTTCATGAATAAATATAAATTCGATATTCCTTTTGAATGAAAACGTCGAATAAAAAGGTGATTTATCATAAACGTCGCAAGCATTCTATAGAGGATAGTCTTTTATAACTTTTAAATAAACATCGTTTTTGGGATGACGTACAAAATGGCGCGTAGCGAATCTTTTTTTTTCTTCTTTTTTAAGTGTCTTTTTAGTGGGACAAGGGATGCTAATGAGTGGAGGACACCCACGCTATGGTGACGATGCGTTTCCTTTTCTAAATGTGGACAATGTTTGCGAATCTTGGGACCATGTGGATTTTGGTTATTACTATTTGTTACACCTAACTGTTTTTCGCATCATAAAGTGTGACTTTTTTTAGCGTGGTAAAATAATCAAATAAGTCCTCTCACTCAGGGCAGAGCGGGAGGGACTGTCAGACTTGTACTGACTGAAATCCACAATGTCCTTCAATACCTGCCCTTTACGTTCCGGGGTCACGGTAGTTCGTAAGTTCCGCGACCTGAAGAAGTAACTTATTACAAGTTTTTTTTTGGCAAGACTTTCAGGGTTCCTCATAGACACGACATAAATGGACATTACGGTCTTGTCAAAATTTAACTCGAGTCGAAGTGGAGTCGGGATGAAGTTACTCATAATCTTCTTCAGACGTAGAAAACGTTCAGCCCAACAACCATTTCGCAATGAGATTCTCAAATTTAGGTCAGGCGCACGAACAATTCTCTAACTTTTTAACTAAGTACCTATTTCCTTTTTTGTTAAACAGAAGACAAGTCGACAATATTTCTTTTTGGACGTAGGACAATCTGGTGTAGATAATCCCTGCAACATAAAGTACCCGTCTGGATCCGTAATCGTAGTCGTAGACCTGCAAATTGTAGTACCTGCAAGTAACAAAGCGTCACCGTCACACCGTTGCTCTTCAGAACACGACAGGGTCCAGAGAAAAATCCAAGCTCTCTTTCTTTTTAAGCTGTCTATTTATGTTTCAGTCATAATCTAAATTAAAACAAAAAAAAACTATCTATAACACTTTTTTCTTTATTTTTTTAGCGCGGTAAATCATCAATGAGTTCTCCCACCCAGGGCAAGCCAAGAGGGACTCCGACTCAGTCTTGTACTGACTAAAAAAATCCACGGTGTCCTTCAATAGGTACCCCTTTACGTTCCGGGGTCACGGTAGCTCGTTAGTCCAGCGACACCGGTTACTCCCACGACCCCAAATCTATGACAGTGATAATGACAGAGATATGTTAAATAATTAGTTATCTAGATTTTAATCTAGTTAAATCAAAATCAATCGAATCATTAGTTATCTAGATTTTATCTTTTCTAGATAACTAATAGTTTAGGGCCCTCAAATATTTATAATGTTGTTGGTCAAATATCTAGAGTAAACATTACGTAAAAAGAAACGTTTTCAAATGCGTTTCCTTACACGCTAGATGAGCACAAAGTATTGTTCAAGTTTTAGTCAATTATATTTTATACAAACAATTCTTTAACCACAGTTTATTAAAACAAAGATAATTATTGTTATTCGAATTGAATAGCTCTTATTCTATTACTGAAATCAATATTTTTAAGGTTGTCCTTTAAAATGCTGCGTGTTCCGTAGCAGGATGCATGAGTTGATAGTTTCGATGACGTTCCAATTTTGACAGTGACACCTATTCGCCGCAGTCAAACCGTGACTTTCAAAAATTGTTTTAGCTAAATAATTCAGTTTTTACTGTAAAATATTGTAAGTATTATCTCACATTTACTTCTCTTAACTGTATTATTAATATCAGGTACTGAATTACAAAACTTATAAGGTTATCTTTTCCAAAATGATGCTAAAACAAACAATCAAAAATCCTAGTCACAATACACGCTATCATCATTTATCATCATTATTTAATTTAACCTGAACATGTGTAAAGCTTTCTAATTAACTATTTATATGCATTTTTCAGAAATATGGCGGCGTCAGTAGTCAACGCTTACAATGACCCGTGCATTCCTGAATGGATGAACGCTCCTCATAGTACGGGTACTTCGATCATGGCTTGTGAGTTCAACGGCGGTGTGGTGATCGGCGCCGACTCGCGCACCACCACGGGGGCCTACATCGCTAACAGAGTGACGGACAAACTGACAAGGATCACTGACCACATCTACTGCTGCAGGTCTGGATCAGCGGCTGATACCCAAGCTATTGCTGATATTGTTACTTATCACTTGAGTGAGTATACCACTTTCAATTTGAATTTTGCAAGAAATTATATGGCATGGCTACCTTCACCACAGAATACATAACAGCCTTCACCTACGTTGTTGAATCTTCTATAAAACCTAGAAGAAAATCTGTACAGAGCTGTCTTTTTGCCAAAATTATGCATGTGGATTACAACCATAGGTCTTTGACAAAGATTGCACACCTGTTACCTAGATCAATCTAGGTAATACTAAAACCAACTTTTTAGAAACATAGTAGCTAATTCACACTATGCAATAGAAAATAACCAGTAAAGTTATTGTGCTGCTCTATGAGCTTCCCGAAAATCTGTTGAGGGACGATTGTCAAACCATGGGCTGATATCTGACAATTGTATTATATTTTATTACTTGTAAATAACTTTGAGCAATGCAAGATTTCATAATTCTAATTTTGTCTCTCACATTTGCTGACTATGCATCATCCCGTTAGACTGGAAGATGATGCCAAAATAATTAGGAAAAGACTATGAAAGATTAGGATCAAGCTGTTCTGTCTGACGAAATACGAATGTTTACAGATTTCCACAAGATGGAGCTGGGTGAACCCCCTCTAGTTCACACTGCTGCTGCCATATTCCGTGAGCTTTGTTACAACTACCGTGACTCCTTGGTTGCTGGTATCCTGGTTGCAGGCTGGGATAAGAAGAATGGAGGTAAGGATTATGTTATTGGTTCATGGGGTAGAATAACTTAATGATTACTTTATTCAAATTACCTTTTTTGTTTTAAATAAGTTGCCACACACTAAAGCATTTCTTGTGTGACATGGATATGTTTACAAACATAGAAACTCACAAACACCAGACCTGGAACTGACTTGTAGGACACACAAATATTTGTTTTGTATGGCAACTAGCGACCCGCCCCGGCTTCGCACGGGTGCAATGCTGATATTAAATACACTACAGAAAAACTGTGAACGTTGTATATAAAAACATAGCGGCCCGCTCCAGCTTCGCTTGGGTATAAATTATATAGCCTATGTGATTAAAATCGATCCAGTAGTTTTGATTTATTCATTAATGCCCGTGGCCCGCACGCGTTGAATTTGGAGTGAAACAATCCCCCTTTCCCTATACCATGAAGATTTCCTGCTATCTTTGAAATATCTAAATTCATACACTACATTTTTACTTGTTTACTTTTTACATTTTTAACTATTTATTTCCTTTTACAACATAATATTACAGAATCACTACATAGTATAAAACAAAGTCGCTCTTGCCGCACCGGGCGGCCGGCCGGTACCACCGCAAACGCTACGTCCCGCAATTTTTAAATCTGTAATATCTTCGAAAATATTCACTTAAATCATACGGTGTAATGGGCCATATAGATCTATATTAAATGAACAATGTATTCAAGGTATTTAATTGGTTAAGGATTAATGCTGTATTGGTTAAAATCGCTTCGAAAATTAGCCATTATTTGTCGTAAAAAGTAAATGACAAAAAAAAGTTATTGTGAGTTATCCATAATAGATAGACATATACCATCGCGGACTTTTCTGTAGACCTTTTCAATGTGTACAATACTTAGTACATTATTTTGATAAAACTCGTAGGGTTCAGCCTGCGTTTGCAATGTAAGCGTAAAAATGGAATTATTTACGACATCACATTAGAAACCTCAAAAATAACAGTACTTCTCCACTATTTAATGGATGTTATTATACATATAAACCTTCCTCTTGAATAACTTTATCTATTAAAAAAAACCGCATCAAAATCCGTTGCGTAGTTTCAAAGATTTAAGCGTACAAAGGGACATAGGAACAGAGAAAGCGACTTTGTTTTATACTATGTAGTGATTGAACCTGCAATACATTGCATTGCAGTCAAATGGTCAAACACTATCATTTTATCGTACACTAGCATTTTCTATTTTATCAGTAGTTCAATGTACCAAAGCCTTTTTTGAAAAAACCATTAGTCCTTGCTACATATTTTATCAGAACAGAAACCTTTATAATATTTACTTGTGTAAATTATTTAAGCTGGGTTTTATTGAACAAGTCTTGAATGAGTGAGTCAGCACAGCACGAATTCTAAAACAGAGACACAACAATAACAATAAAACAAATAAGTCTGAAGTTAGCTTGTAAATGATATATCGCTACTGACCTGCTTTTACTGTGAGACAAATTTTGCTAATAAATAAACTTCTTTTTACAGGACAGATATACTCAGTCCCGATTGGTGGTATGGTACAGCGCCAAGCTGTGTCCATTGGTGGGTCTGGATCGACGTACGTTTACGGTTACGTTGACGCTAACTTCAAACCCAACATGAGCAAGGAGGAAGCTATCAAGTTCGTGACCAACACGCTGACGCTAGCCATCCTGCGGGACGGCTCCTCCGGTGGTGTGGTCAGGCTCGGAGTCATCACGGAAGCCGGTGTTGAACGCTCCGTCATTCTCGGAGACCAACTGCCCAAATTCTATGAGGGCTAATTTTCATTTTGTATTCTATTTTGTAAGGTAATAAATTTTAAAAAGGTTTGAGTACTTTCATTTTCAAGTAGGTAACCTTTGTTATAGAATCGATTTTGATTATAGATCTAAGTATTTCATCATCTCTGAACACTGTTTTTATACAAAGGTTCCTAGTCTGATCAACAGAGCATACAAAGGCAAAAGCTAATATTATAATATGTCTATGTAAGTCCTCGTCAATCTCACATAAAAACATCCGAATTGAGAACCTCCTCCTTTTGGAAGTCGGTTAATTAGGCAAAAAAATATAGGTACTCAAGATGAAAGTTGGCAAATGTACCTAAGGCGCCAGCTCATCTCCACGAGCGAGGGAAACGCGGCAAGTACTTTCTTCTATCGTCGGATGATTTATTCCCTTTACGTCGAGTCCCGTTACGTCGAGTCTGAAAGTCTATTGTTCTTATTTTACGCTTTCTATTACCTTTACGTCGAGTTTGGTGAACAAGTACAGTCAGGGATGTAAATTAAAAGCCAATGGCATAAAAACATGTTAAAATGCTCTGATGATACTTAAAACAAGTATAGGTGAAGATTACCTAAAAAGGAAGTTCAACGAAGCCCCGCTTCGCGGGGCTTCAGTAACCTAACACGAAGGGGATGGCGGGGTCTTTCAGACCCCGCCGTCCCCTTCGAACCTAACCTGTCCGTGTCGAGGTGCCCACGAGTCCCGAGCTCGCTTCGCTCGCTCTTGGATCAAAGTCCACAGGACCCATCATTGAAATTCATAATAATATCCTTAAAACTAAACTATCCTTGTCGGGGTACCTTATTTGACGTGACTGTACTTCTAAAATATGATATATTATTTAAACTCGACGTAAAGGTAATAGAAGCGTGGTAAATCAACTAAGCTCGACATAGGGGTAATAGAAGCGAGACAAGGTTTTCGGCTCGACGTAAAGGCGCATCCACACATGCCGCCGGCTTATGCCGCCGGGTTTCAGACCGCCTTGAAAACATAAACAAACTAAACATGAGATATTGTTTCATTGCCGGCGGCACGGCCGCCGGCCATGCCCGCCGGCCGTGCCGCCGGGCATGTGTGGATGCGCCTTAACGGGACTCGACATAAAGGGAATCAACCCGTCGGATAATCTCCACAACGAGCATGTAAAGAAGACACAATGTTTCAAGTTAAATATACTTTATTCCTTACTTTCATTTCATGTTACTTGAGATATTGCATATAAACAGGAATATACACATTAAACGGTATCTACTTCAAAATCATAATTTACCATGAATAACAATGCAATGCTTAAATCTGAACCTGTTTAAAGTTTGAATTACATATTAAATTCATGAAAGTTGTACGCTTATCACATCTATGAGCTATCCTAGGGTAGTTCCACGGTGGGTTTTTATTTTAGGTGATGGTTCCAAGCTCTTCCATGGTGTCGAGATCTCGCATCAGCATCTGTACCGTCTGTTTGGTGCGCGGGAAGTAGTCCGCTGTCTCGTCGTCCTCAAACGATGGGTCCTGAGATTCTAGTTCTGGAAGTAGTACAAAATCAATTTTAATGTCGCATTCATTATACATACATAAAACTGGATTGTCTGTTTGTAATATTGAAATAACTGTTTTTTACTACATGCATACGAATATCTTATACGGTACATACACCAAAATAAAAAAAATAAAATTTTTGTCTGTCTGGTTGTAGTGGCTAATCTCTGAAATGGCTGGGCCAATTTTGATGGGACTTTTATTGGCAGGTAGCTGATGTAATAAGGAGTAATTTAAACTATTATGTTTAAAATAAATACATTGTTGAGTTCCGACATAACGACACGAAAATAGTCGCGGGCACAGCTAGTTAATCATAAAATACAGAATACAGTATGCAAGAAATGCACAGATGCACGGCATTCACCGCATATTTCGCAATGTACGGACGTTCTTTCAATATTAAACATCAAAACAATACACGCAACTCAATACGCGTTTACATAGAAAATAACTAACAAGCTAGTTTTTAAGTAATGACAACTGGACTACACTTGCTTTTTTTAAGGTAAGCGGAAATAGGTGTTTTACCTGCAACCTGCGCCTCTATGGAGTCAAGTCTGGCGTCGATGAGCGCCTGGCATCGTTGCAAGTGCTTCAACAGTTGTCGGCGACACGCCGCGTTCTCTATGGGCGCCTCGGGCTGCGGGGCTGAGATTACGGTACGCTGGGCCTCTTGTTCTAGAAATTAAGTAGGATATACTCGTAGTTCAATGCAACACTTGCAGTAGGATTGCAGAATAGGCATGAGGAAATATTCAGATGTGGAATTTGGCACCCTAAGTTGTCAGCAGCAGTTTTTTTTTTCCTTAGCCTGTACTTTACTCTCCCTCTGCTGAGCAAAGGCCCCAATTCCTTCCAGGAATTCTTTTTCTGGACCACTGCGAACCAACCCTCATGGTAACCGGCTAGGTCGTCACGTCACCTTTTTCTGGGCCGGCCTCGACGGCGCCGTCCATCTCCCGCCACCCATTGGGTGGAGATTTTTTGCCAAGCTATGCTCTTGCATGCGACAGACATGATATTCCTTTATATTTTGAACTAACAAGACAAAGCGGTAATAAGAAAAAAAAAAACAAGTAAGTAAAGCATACCTTGTACAGACTTCGCGAGTCGCTCCAACTCAGATGTGCTTATATGTAAATCCAGTGATGCTGCACTTGGACTGGACAACAAACCACTTAGTAGAGACTGGGAACCCAGCGGAGCCTCCCTTTGTGTGTACCTGAGGGAGCACAGAACATAAAAGCATAGTAAATTACAGGTTATTCGTCAAGTAACTAACATTTTCATTAATTAAGATAAGAGTAAGCTGCCGCGCAGACAAAACCAAGGGGAATTTTGGTTCCACTAATATAATTTTAAAGAATAGCGCCTGTTCCACCGGCCCATTTAGTCACATATATACTTTTCACATATATATTTGACTGTTGACCATAATATTATCTCTTACCATCAAACAATATAGTGGTCAAATGCGAGCCCATCATTTCTTTTTTCATTCTTTCTGTTATTAACACCTCAGTCAAAAGTACACTACACAAACCTCTCATGTTCCTGCTCATCAAAGGTGGGGGTCCGTATGTCCATCGGCAAGTCCCTTACGTCTTCAGGCCGTAAAGGCTGGTTCTCCTTGTCCATGTTATTGATCATGATGTTCAGGTCTGAGTAGTCAGAGTTCAGCTTCTCCTGCGTGTACTGGATCTCTACTTGCTCCCAGTCTTTGGCCCACAGGTAGAGTTTCGGATGGTCTTTCTTGCTGTGGATGGTATAATAGAGTTTAGAATGTGTTTTCTGGGATTGTTTTTGGGTGGTAAAATAATCAGATGAGTCCACCCGCCCCAGGTTAAGCGGAAAGATCATTAAATTCTTAGTGACTAAAATTCACCCTGTTCCTTCGGTTGCTTTTGCGTTTCAGTGCTACGGTATCCTGCTTAGACAGTTCCACGAGTGTTTTAAGGGAATTGCGTGTATGTTTAGGTTATCACTGGTATTTAATAATGCTATAGTTTGATATTTTAAGGGCTAAGGCTGCGTTAAGTGGGGACTCGCCTCGGATTTCGTCAGAAATTTTACCAATCGAACATTAACCTTCCACCATTGTGATAAGATTGAGGTAGGTCGATGTGCTGGCGTATGTACCTGGGCCTACACAACCGTCATTTACACAAACTAATTAACCATATTAAAACCCGGATACTAAATTAATGTACGCTTCCAATACCCAAATTAAAGGAAGAGTAAAAAAAATTAGTTGCAAAAATGAAGACTCACGTGGCCACATAGTACTTGACCCTGAGCGCATGCAGCGCGTCCTCGATCCTGAGCAGGTTCCCGGCCAGCTCGTGCGCGCGCCGCAGCGGGTCGCTGGCCCGGCCGCCCGCCAGCACGCCCTCGAACATGCGGTCCTGGTCGTGCAGGAAGCGCGCGCCGCGACGACCGCGGCGAGGGTTCAGGCAGATGCTGCACGTGTATTTTTCTGGTACCTGAGGAGGTTATGGTTTTAGAAAAGTGTATGCCATGATTAAGTTAGTAGAAACTCTTAGCTTGCGGTTCCACTGAGGCGGACGGAAAAGAGCTGTGCCGCGATTCATCGATTACATGGTAGAGGCGGAACGGGCCTCAGCGGAACCACTAGGTTATTTTTCCAAATTTAACAATTATGATACGATCCGATAGTGTCACTAATCAAATCAAATTCTGGGAAGTACCAATACAGCAAAATACAGAACTGATTAAATAAATGGATTATACTGCACTCACGTCACACTCCCTCTGTATGTTGTGGCACATGGCGTGCTGCCAGCACAGACACAGCTCGCACTGCACCATGAGTCCGTCCTCCTCGCGGAACCCGCAGTGGCAGTTGATGATCTCTTCGCGTTTCATGTGCACTATCTTTATCCTCTCGCCATCTGTAAGCAAGGGTACAGTTAGCTTATTTTCCTACATGATCTAACATCAAGAAAGCTTTCAAATAAGTCAACTTACTCTCAGTAAACATATACATATTAGCTTCCTTAGTTTCTTCATTAGACTCCGAAGAAACGGGCGCCATTTTGGAATCAACTTTAGAATCCGGAGTTCCAGATCTGGGGAAACTGGAGCGAGTCTCAAAGTCAGAGTTAGCCCCCCCGTACCAGTCCTCTTCTTCACTAGCCGGCCTCTTGGCTGCCAACGCGAACGTCTTACGGCGCTTCTCGCCTTTACGTTTCTTCTCAAACACAGGTTTAGTCACTGTATGCGTCGAAATGGCACTCTCGAAGTCTAATGGAATGTCCAAAGCAGGTATTTCAATGATGGGCTCCATGGGTTCTCTGTCCTCCACATCTATCTCTTCGTTCATAGGGTCTGGTATGTCCTGCTCAGGTTCTGGTCTTCTTACGGGTAGAAGAACTCTTGGTCGCTTCACAGGTTTGTTGATGAGAGCCTGCCGCAGTTTGGGCGAGTCCTGACTCCTGGGTACAGGTGCACTGTCTCTGACCGGCGTAAGAGGTGTGGTGTCCACTTGTAACTCAGCTTCAAGATCTTTTATTTCTGGGTCTTTTACAGGTTTAGGTTCTTCACGTTTCAGTGGTCGGGGAATTTTAACCTTGATGATCTTGCTGTCTTCTCTAGCGCGAGGAGTTTCCATCCCTACTGGCATAGTCCTTGCGTATGCTAAGTCCAGCACTTTCGGAGTCGCTCCCATCATCTTCCTAAGTTCTCTGTGATAGTGCTTAATGTGCATCTGTAGTAGCGTGTTGTTTCTGAAGTTTTTAAAGCAACCCTCGGCCGGACATCGAAGAAGGTTCTCTATAATTTGGACTTTCAATGATCCAACATATACTGGAACAGATAAGAAATCATCAAGATGTGAAATCCAAACAAATATTCAATGATTCAAAACAATTAAATCTCACATACCATATCCATCTTCTAATGGCGGCACATCAATAGTTTCAGGAGGAATGCTGTCAGTAACACTTATACCTCCTGGCGACGGCACGGACTCTTCTGATGCAACATGCTATGGTAAAAAGTATTTCATTAGTGTATTTTTATAAATACTGCAGGCTAAGATGCGAGACAAAATCGACACCTGCATGTAATGTCTGAGTTACAATGTTATTTAAACAAAAAAAAAACAGTACATGTTGTGAATTAACATTGTAACTCAAGAAAATACTTAAAATATACATATTTATAATAATATAATCATTTAAAAGTATAGTTAGCCCCTCGCTGACATTTTTTTCAAGTTATCAGTAAGACTTAACCGAAATCTATAGGAATGTTTAAATCTTTGACACGCTTTCCTGTAAAGTTGCTAAAAATGAGTTACGATGTCGTTGCATGCAGGTGTCGAAATGGAATCCTGACTGAAATCTATGTACATCAAGATAGTACCGGATCGATCACGTGACGAAAGAGCATTTTTATGTGGACCATGAGCGCATGGACATAATTATTTTGACATTTGACATAATATTATAAAACCACTGAAATTCGGGCCTTTCCCATGAATACGAATGAACTTACATCCTTTGGCATTTTCATTTTGATAGTTATTTTTGGTATCTTTTGCTTCGGCTTGCCATCTCTGTCCCTATTCTTCTTGAGACTCAGCTTCCTTCTCTTAACGAGTGGCGAGGTGCTGCTGAGCGTGCCCGGCGGCAGCGGGGCGGCGCCCGGGGCTCCGTCCGGCGTGTGACTGATCCAGCCGAGGCGCCGCGCCATCTTCAGGTGTACGCCGAAGTCTGTTAGCGCGTGCTCGTAGCCTTGTGCGATAAGTTCTGGATTGTTCTCTAAGTATACACGCATTTCGTGCTTGGTGTGGAACCTTCTATTGTCGGGGCTACAAACAGGGAAAGTAACATAGAATTGTTTAAAATTACAGATTCAAGCGAATTTATAGCACTAACGGCTAAAAGAATAAGAACTCATGTGGAAGAAAATTGTCGAAATGTTAATATACCTGACTAACACGACGTCCCACTTGCCCGCAGAATGCCCAAAGCTTCTACGAACCATGTGTTTGGTCCAGCCCTCTGGTAATCTTTTGTCTTCAACCTGGATCAAAAAGAAACATATTTTCATCTATTTTTTTTATAATATTGCCCCATTGCCAGAGGGGGAGGGGGGGGGGTCAGTCACAAGCTGGCCATGCTCTTATGCCCAATACTATACATATTTCAAAGAACTAAGAGCAAAAAGAAGACCTAAACTCAGCATTATAATTGTGGTTAAAGGTTGAAGAAGAAATAGATACCTGCACACTCCTCCTGGGCAGCGGCGCGGGCAGGCCGGGCTCTGCGCGCGGCTCGCTGTCCAGCTCGCTGACGGCTCCCTCGGGCTGTCCGTTGATCCAGCGACACGCCCACTCGCCGGGCAGCAGGAAGCTCTCCGGCATGGCGGCGCCCTTGCCCATCTCGTGACCCTTCAGCATCTGCTCCCGCATTTGATCCATCTGCTTCTTCATCAACTCCAGCTCACTCTTCACTTTCTCCACTTGGATCTTCACCTTCTTCTCCCGTAATATCCGCAACTTCTTAGCCTTCTTTGTCTTTGGCAACTTCTTACTTTTATCTTTCACATCTGTCACTTGCTCGCTACTTGCTAATTCTTCTTTAACTTCTACTTTTGGTTCAAGTTTAATAACCGGAGACATCGGTATTTCTTCCTTTACTTCTATCTTGGGTGAGTCAATATTCTCGTTGTTAAGACCATCCTCTAGTTTGTTGATGGCCTCTTTGATTCTGTCAATCACTTCCTCATGCGTGCTGTCGTCTGGTTTCTCGAACTGTTCGAGTTTCACTTCTTCGTCCAAGACCTAATTACGAAATGAATATATAAATGAATATCGTTACATAGGGTAATTTGCTAAAGCTTAAGGTGAAAAGCATATTGATATGAGCGGCACCGCACAATATGGTGTTTTCCAAGTAAGCCACGTATAATCGATACGTACATTAATACCACTTACTTGCTTATTAGCAATAGCTGGCTATAACAAAAATGTAGAGATTTACATAAGAAACAATACAAGATGCATTACCGAAGTAATAAAAAACAAAATGATAACTTACTGAGTCAAGTTCACCTCTCAGGTCTTCCAACTGAATCAGGTCATCATTATCTATTGTAGTTGAAGATTCTTCAGGTTCTGTCTCAGTCACTTCTGGATTTGCTACATCAGACCCTTCTTTTACTTCCTCTTTTAATTCTTCTTGGAGATGTTCCCCTTTCTCTTTTAGAAGTAGCTCGGTTTTCTCTTCTTGTACTTCTTCTGCCTTCTGTTCTTTAACTTGTTCTTGTTTTACATCTTGTAATTGTTCTGCTGTCTCTTCTTGGACTTCTTCCACTTTCCCTTCTGTCTTCACTTTCAAAGCTGCTGGTTCTTCTTGGATAACAGTACCAATTATCGAAGCTACGGCATCTAAAGATGTTATAATTAGAAATCAACAAAACCCACAGGAATAAAAAGAGCATAGAAAAATGAAGCTGAACTCACCAGGCAAGTCAGTCTTTATCTCAGTCTTCACTTCACTCTCAAGCTTCAATTTGACCACTTTCTCTCTTCTCTTCTTCAGAATCCTTGGTTTCCTGGGCTCTGTCCTCACGGTCTTTTCCTTTTGAATGATTTGCTTACGCGACTTCTTCTGTCCTATATTGAATATTTCTTTGATATTTAGTTTGCGTTTCATTTCGCGACGTTCACTTTTGGATCCTAAGTAGTCTCGCGTGGGATCAAAGAGGTGTGTGTGGAAGGCAGGTGAAGGGAACTGCGTGTTTGTTTGTGGGGTAGTGTTGCTAGGGCCCGCACCGTACGTGAGGGGGGCCGACGTTGCGTCTACTTCGCCCGACTTTGTACGCAGTTTATGGAGCCTACTCGTGTTACACGTCCAATGGCAACCGTCGTCGAACACTATTTCGAAATTGCCTGTCAAAAAAATAATAAAGAAAACGTTAAAACAAAAAAATATTTCTCACATAACTTTTGTCTTTCGGTGGGTCATCTTAGGAGCGTTCAGATAAAAAATCAAATGTTAAATAGTTATTTTTTAAACTAAGTTTATCTGGTTCATTTATAAATATTTTGATTTAAACAAAAAGAGATACACATAAAACTCATTTCAAAATAGATAATATAATAACTCACCATCCCCCAAATCTCTGAGAATGGTTGCAATAAAGCGTCTATTATCGCGCCACCTCGCGAGGCATCGCTCACCCACCGCATAGCTCAGCTTAGTCTTCTCTTCTACCTTCACCTCTTTTGGTTCTTCTTTCAGATTGGCTATTGGTATGGTATCAGTGAGGCTCTCCTCGGAGCTAGGGCCTGGCTTCACCGTGGAAGTAGTTGACACACTACTGGCACTGGACGCACTGGCCGGCCGTAGACGTGGACTGCTCACGCTTATCCATTCATCAAGTCTGCAACAATTGTTTTTTGCAATGTTAGCCTTCTTTTACTGCATTGTGTAATAAACCAAACTTAGACTTCAACATAAGATAAAAACATGTTCTTTTTCATCTAAAACATTCAGCGGTTTGTTATGTTGAGGTACAAACATGTATTTGTAGGTACCTTATAACAAATCGATGAATGTTTTACTTTCGTGCTAATGATTTATAACGAATTTTTTTTTTTTAATAGGTACTTGCTGTTTACAATAAAAACTAATGAATAAAAGTTACGTTTTCTTTGTAAGATCTTAAGTCTCAAGAAACCATAGCTGTATTCTGGAATCTATATAAGAAAAACCTATGAAATGTTGTCAGGAAATCACTATAAAAAAATTAAAAATTCGTTTTGCAAACAGAATAAAATAAGTAACAACATACCTGCATTTTTCACGTAATGTTTTATAGCGTGTATTGTACGAGAACGACATTTTATTACGGAAAAAAATATGAAAAGAGACATGTCACTTTTTCTTTTTTTAAATTGTTTTTTTTTTTATGGCCAACCAGTATTTTTTAAGAAAAAGTTTTAAGTAATTTAAGGTTTTTTTTTTTTAATTTTCATTTTGACTAAGATTTTGCGCTACATGACACATTCATTATGACTGTTGTGATTATGTGAGTAGGCAAAGATGCTGTTATGATAATTATTATACCTAATTTGACAGAGTCAAACTCACTGAGAAAAGCTTTATGATGACAAATGCTCTTCAAGATTCAGTAGATAATCGATATAATACTCACTTTTTTACATCAATATAATGAACAAGCACCTCCATATCCTCATAGTCAACTTCTATGATTTCTGCAGAATGCCATTCTTCCGCAAAGTCTTTAACCTCGACCTTAGAGCCAATAGACAGTGCAGAACTGTTGTTTCCTAAATGAGATAAAAATAAAAGGACATAAGAATGATTAAACATGCTTCTGCAAGTGACTTCACCTGCACAGAATGCAAAAGACAATCCTGTGTTAATCCAGATCTAATCTGTGCTGAAATGGTTAGTTATGTTTCATACCTCGGTCCCCAGGGCTAAAAATCTTCTTTTTAGCAACATTTTTCTTCTGAGCAATTTCTAGCTCAGACTTATTAAGAATCATATCCATCATACTGCTGGCCACACATAGTGGTTCTTGACTTGGTTTGTTGCCTTCAGAGTCATTACTTTTGCCAGCATTCTGAATATCTGCTTCTTTCTGTTCCTGTATCTCTTTCTCTTGTGCTTCGATAAATTTCTTTATAGCATCAACATTCTCAACTTCACAATCTTTACTAAAACCTTCCACTGGGGCTGTTATATCTTCCATCTCTTCATCAGTGTCAGAATCCCATGGAAATATTGATGGGATTGCGTCTGTAATCAACTGTGTCATCAATAACTGCTTTAAATTGTATCTCTTTAACATGCAACAACTATGCAGTGGTTTCTACAAGTGCATCCTGGAAGAAAATAATAATAGATTCTGTAAAATTTTATTAAGTAGTTCAATAATATTATAACATCCATAATATGTCTACTGACAGCAATAACGAAAAGTATGACAGAAAATCAAAAAGATCCAATATAAAGCAATTTTTTTTTCTAAACTTTAAATAAGTTTTGCATTCAAATTCATGTTTAAAGACAATAAAGTCTTTAAACATGAATTTTCAAGTGTACTTTTAGCCAATACAATAAGATAGACAAAAGATACAGTTACACTGCTCCTTGAGTGTTTTTTTGAAATAGCAACCAAAACTACAGTACCATTCAATTCAGACATAAGAAAAATCTAAGTGGCTACACAGAAAAATAAAGAATACAAATCATAATAAACTTAAAACACATATAATAAAAATAACCCATTCAAGCAAAATGGACATTCTACTAAAATACCTGTTTTTAATTTGTATTTAGAGTCCTTGAAACTTTGAAAATCGGTTTTACAGAAATGCCGCGAGCACACAAACTTGGGTAGCTCTGTGTCTGTATATTTGTTATGTGTTACGGATATCCAAAGGTTACGTAATGCAACATTTTTTGGGAACTTGTGGTATGTGACACCCTTGTCCTCCTTTCTCGTGGAACATGACTTACAGTCATCAATGCAACACTTTTTAACAGCCATCCTAATGTTAATATATTATGATGTATTAACAATTTAGTGCTTATTGGTGAAAGTCAATAGATAAGACACAGTGAGAAAGAAAGAGATAGTTTGTATAAAAGTGTAAGTTTAATCTAAAGTCTGCTGTAATAGGTATTAAGCATCACTTTTTCTATTGTGCTTTCATTAGTAATGCACTACACTCATATAGTAGATACTAGAACTTCTGCTCCATTTCTATAATCTACTAGCACAAGTTAATGTTAGTGCAAAAAGTTAGTTACTGTTATAATATGTTACAGTGTTTTGAGCATTCTTTAAAACCAGATAGGTTAATAGGTAGTCAGTGTGTGGGAAGTAAACATTGTTATGTTATGGCCATTCTTCTCCATAGAGATCTATGATTTACAATGGGCAAATACAGTACTTTTACAAGTTATTATGCCTTCTGACTGGAATGATTGAAGCCTGTAAGTAATGATCAAATTGAAATAGATGCTTTGAGTTTTATGACAAACTGTTTTATTAGTATACAAATATCAGCCTGTATTGTTCCACTGTGAAGCAAAGACCTCTCTATTTGTTCACATAGCAATAAAACATTGATAAATAGATCAATTATACTCAAAGTGTGCTCCCCAGAGCCCTGGGGCTACGCTAAGCCTTTCTAGGGGCTCCGCGAGAATAAAGCTACAAAAACATAATATTGCAATAGACTGAATGCCGAACCTGATATAAAAATTTAACACTTTTCGACTAAACATAATATTATAAACCGATTGATAAAAAATAATTAATAGTTTCACACGTCATAATGTTTTTATTTTCATTTATTTTATACCTTGATTGCAGTGTGATTTCC
>JAQSVV010000354.1:0-28100 GCA_036375495.1 Agrotis segetum
TTTCAAAGGACATGGTTTTACAAGTGTTCTTCTTCACATACAGGGTTGGAAAAAAAACAGTTTTTTTTAAATTATATAAAACAAACAGTTCAAAATGTTTTAAACAAGTGTTTTTTATGTTTTTTTTTAGTGTAGGGCATTTCAAATTAATTCGACTATGGTTCTATTCTAGACTAGATCTTTATAAACTCGCCATAATAAATATAATATTTACAAAAAAAATGATCAATAGATACCTAACATTTATTTGTATGTTGCGTAATCAAGCGTTATGTTCTAAAGTTGATTTTATATTGGGCGACGACGCGACGTAGGGACTTTCCTAGCGGGTCAGGCGGCGCGCCTCCTTTTCGTAGAATAGAAATAGTTCATTGTTCATGAGGTGAGTCCCCGTCCCCGCGCGCGGAGAATCACCTTATGAACAATGAACCACCGAAGAAACACCGACCTACTCTAAAAATAGGGGAATAACCAATAATCCTTTAAATTACTTTCTATCGTCAGCCGACATTAACGTTCGAAGATCGGGATCGAAGTTAACCTGTTTTATATGTTGTTTATGTTACAATTTTAATTGTTTTGAAATTATTATGAATTATGATAATGAATCAAAAATAGGTGCTATACATACTTATTTGTTTGATTGAATGAAATACACAACATAAAAATAATGTTGTCGGGGCTGGGCGTTTTTTGAGGGGCAAAGTTTTATTTAAAAAAAAAATTAAGTTAATTACCATTCCAATGAAAGTTCATAAAAATAACAGCAATAGAGACTCGATTGGTTTTATGTTGAACTATTCAGACTCAAATATTATTTTATTTTCATTTTATATTCAGTTAATTGCCATGAAAAGTAGTTTTAATACATGTTTTTTTTCGTATTGTTTTATACAATGTTTAAAACTTGTTTTAATCTTTGTTTTTAAACATGTAATAAAAAACACTGTTTAATTTCAAACTGTTTTAAACACTGTTTTAAACATGTGTTTTAAAACAACTTGTTTTAATCATGCCAACCCTGTTCACATATGAAATCCTGGAATTAGACGTTTTACAGGAACACAATCGGATGGTGGAAAAAGTAGACGTGTATGCATGTAGTTACATACATACAACTCACGCCTTGTTTTCATACCTGCTACGTTTAGTTATTTGTCAAATGAACTGATCATTTTCAAGGCTGTGAAAAATGTTGTACTGAAATTATTCTGTTTTATTTTTCTCAGTATTCTCATTCTGTAACTATATAACTATTCAATCATTCACTCTGCAGTGTCGGTTGGAAAATGGGAGATATGTATCAAAAACAGTACAATGTACGTGCGGTTGCGAGGCCGAGAGGTGCGAGGTACGAGAGGACTCTACGAGCACCACACTGATTACAGCTCCATATTTAATGAGCCACTCACATGGGCTCGCAACTAGCAACGAGCCAGCTAACTAATTTCAATACGTGTTTACATATTTGATGGCCAACATAAGCCCTGTTATTTCCAAATCTTGTTTTTTTTTTCAATAAGCATCTTGTAATTACCTAAATCATAATGTGCTTTGCCCGCGTGTTTTAAAAATTATCCCACGGGGTTGAAATACAGTACACATTATAATTATTTTTATTCTTCCAGAAAGTGGTGAAATTTGAGGCTAACTTCTGTTATTTTGGCAAGCAAAATGTATAACTATAATGAGCAGACAGCTAATATTTTTTTCTTTTTTCAGGTTGTGATGTTCAACTATGAGATAGGAGCGGCTCCTCAGGCTTTCACTGAAAAACTTTGTAATCTAACAACGAGTATACAATTTTCTTGTAGGTTCTCAGAAAATGGAAAATATAATGCCTTCGTCAATTAGTTCATTATGTTGAAAGCGTTTGCTTCCACCGACGTTAAGTGCACGTGGAAAAATCGGGAAATCAGCAAGAGAAAGTGTTCATATGTGGAGTAGGGGCGGCGAGGCCGGCAAGAGGCGGCGGGCGGCAGAAGACGGCCCGTGCACAGTTTAATTTCCCACGAGGTCGATCTCAGCGCCGCGGAGCGCAACCCGCGGGAATTAATTGCCAGTAATGAATAGTCAAGTGAACGTCCGTTAATTATGTACATCTATACTGAAATTTTAAGATATCATCAACATCTTCAACCAAAGTGAACATAAATTGGATAAAAATGGCGTGGTTCTGAACCTGAAAATGACATTAGCTCAGCATGTCTATAGTGGCACGCTATATTGTCTCACATGGTCTTGCTATAACCCACATTGCAGTTTTCACACGGATTGCCAGCTTGGAACAATACAGGTAGCTGCTAGCTTGCTAAATTGTAGCTAGCAGTTCAATGACCCTGCACTCTTGTTTAGAAGTGTAAATTGTGTAGTTAACAAAGCAATATAAAATACTGAAAGTTTGCAAATACTCTGGAGAGTAAATCTTTACGATTAAATTCATTTGAAACAGTTTCATTTAACTTGTAATCCGTGAAATTGAACGATTCACGACATTGTGAGCTCATCGAACTATCACTGTTATACTTGTGTAACATTATAATTAAAATATTATTGTCACCTTATAGAATTCAGTGGATTAAGTTAATCTTACTCAATTGCTATTTATTGAAATAGCGTAGTGAAGAAAAAAAGCAGAAGTCACTTAATTACTATTTCATTAAAAAAAATACTGTAGAATACATAGTCACAACGTCGTCGCATCGCGTCAGGTTGTTGCGCTATTTATTGGCGTCACTTTACGTGTAAGTACTGGAGGTACCCTAAAAAAAATATTTTACGAGATTTTATTTTACCACTTTTTTGATCGTATTTACTGGGGAATCTTTCTTTCTCTGGGAATCGCACTTGGTTTATGAAAAACTGAGGAATTCAATATGAAGTTATGAAAAATTGTACAAGAAAAACTCGAAAACATGTTAGGGACAAAGTACGTTTGATACGTTTTTGTTAAACTTTTCTCAAGCTCGTCCATTCAATGTGAATGGAAGTAAAAATTTGTAGCGCGCCATAACCACAAGGCGGTTATGATAGTAGTCCCCAGCCGCGTGACGGTACGCCAATTCGATAAGACATTATTGATACATCGCATTGTCGGTCGATGGCACATTGTGATCGTGAAGATTCTATCACACATGTGAGCCGTTACAATCGGTAATAGTGTGTGCAGTTAAGGTGTAGGTTTATTACTTCCTCGTCGTCTAGCGGCGTGGGAACAGGGCCGGAGATAGGCGCTCGTTAGCGGGGCACGCGTCGCGACGCTCCACGGACTAACGGTAACCGTGCCACCTATCTACACTCTACATTGGCAGGCGCGTATGCGATAATGCAATGCACCAAACGTAGCGTAATAACACGCTGCCTTACACACCTGTTATGGTAATACAACAACTGCAGTCCACCATGAATAATAATTGTGTGGACAATTATTTCTAACGACGTCAATACTGTTGTGGGAGTAAATACGCATTTTATGTTGCATACATGCTACTTATGTTACATATCAAGTGCAATGTTTTAAAAATACGAAATAATTATGTTAGATATGAATGTCTAAGATTTAAGTAAAAAAAAAACAACAAAAAACGTAGGTACTAAAATTATAAAAACCACGTATATTTGTTGATAAGGCAATAACCCCAAAAATACCGTTGGTTCTGCTGTTATCCGCTATCTTGGAAGCGTGCGATTTCTTGTATTTGCATTGATAATTTCTAAATTATTTGATGCTACACGTACCTAACGTTTGTTTTCAACTGTTATTTGTTGTTGTTGTATAACGCATGTTATTTCTTACCAATAATGTATTTACTAGGAATCAACGACGAATCATTTTCACGAAGATGAAACTGTTCAACAGATGCCAATAATTGCTATTGCCATTAGACTGGAAATCACCATGTAAATATTATGCGAGGACTTTCCGCATCTATACACATACACTGCCAATGCCAAACACATAATAATTTTGACATATGTTACTAAGATGTCCGGATGGATATATTCAATTTATCAGACAAGTCATTATTGAACATAATAATTATGCGAAAGTTATCAAGTTCCTTATTGCAGGACAAAAAAAAATGTTTTTGTAATCCCTCCGTCTGCCCAATAGTGAGACTGAATATTTAGCCATAGCCATTTGATAAAGCTTAAATGCATGATTTTGAAATCTTAAATCGAAACTTTTTTTTTACGTTCTGGCATATCGTTTGGTGGTATTGAGTAATTAGAATTTAACAATTTTGATTAACTGTACATCATTACCTACATTATCATAGTTTTCCCATGGTTCTCCGAACAAGGCGCGCCTATAAAAAGTCGAGGCGTTCTTTACTATTGTCAGCCTACTCTCACGGCACGACATATGACCTGAGATACACTGTTTTATACTGTCTTGTAATATTGCCAAGTGCTCTGAGAATTTCCTTTTTATATTGGAAAGCTCACACAAGAATTTCAGTTGAAAATAGGTAGGTTCTTTTAATTTAAGAAATATTTCAGGTGAATGATGTAGAGATAGGTTATCTTGAGAAGATTTCAAAATTGCCCAGTACCCTACCTAGTTTCTATATTCATCATAATGGAGGGGTTGGCAATGCAAAGATAGTGAAGATGTCACTGGGTACGTATGTCCTAATGTCAGGTTTATGTTTATTTATAAAAAAAAAACAGATTTTTGGTATTTATTGAGTTTAGATACAAAATACACATAAAGGATTATTCATTATTGCAAGTGCATAACATACACGCTGAATTAAGACGCCGCGAAAAAATAATGTTGATTTGATAATGTGATTTTCATACCCCCATTTCGGAAAGAGAATTTTTGCTCTTCAATATCTGAGCGCAAAAGCCGTTTTTATCCTCTAGAGAATTAAGTAAATTAAATTTAGAACATCGTGTGCACACCCCCTTCAGGCCAGTTTTTTGGACGAGATGTCCCCTAACGCGCACTAATTTTTAACCGACGAAAAAAAAAGGAGGAGGTTCTCAATTCGACATGTATATTTGTTTTTTTTTTTTTATGTATGACCACGCATAACTTTTCCTGACGTGGTCCGATTTCAAAAATTCTTTTTTTGTTGGAAAGAGTATATTTCAAAGTTGGTCCCATTTAAATTTCAAAACTAAAATCGGCCTCTTAGGGTAAAAAAAAGGAATTAACTGTCAATCTTCCTACAGAATTTTCAATTATGAACCGATTCTGTTGATATAAAGTTAACAATTTTAGTTCTGAGGACATTATTATATAGCAGAGATGTGGAGAACATGACATGATGGCGTCACCATCATCAGATCAAATCCAGATCCCTGTTATTTTGTGGAGTCAGTCCCAAGAGTTCACCTTTATCGTGTTTGGGCTCTTTTCACTAGTCTTAATGAAAACTAGCTCGGGGATAATTGTCATCGAGGGTCTGAGGATGGTGACAGAGGGTGCAAGAGATCCTTAACAGTTAACAGTATTGGAATGTAAACAAAGACAATGTTGTCACTTAACTGTCAATGTAATGTGTCATTTTGAGTTTGACGTTTCTGAAAGTATCTATGTAGTCTATGCTACGTAGTCTGTGGTTCTCTCTGGTAATTGCTTTTCTAACAAGAACAATGTATCCGTGCTCTCCTAATATTAAAGCCAAGTTAATCACACTGTTCTCTTATTGAATCGCCCCAAAACCCATCAGGTTATGGGCGCAGCTATTTCCCGCAAACTGCAACGTAATTATATCTACTAATTACGCACGAAAAGTTAGTTTTCTGTTTTTGCGGCTTTAATGGCGACCACGCCGTTAGTCACTACCACCATGGCTTCGATGGGACTGCAGATTGAGAAGCTGCGAGGCATCGAAGACTACAACCAGTGGAAGTTTATGCTGAAAAACGTCCTTATGCACGAAGACCTATACGACTGCATACAAACCGAAAAAGGGAACGAAGACCCTAAGAAAAATCAAAAGGCGTTGGCCAAAATTTGTTATCGGTCGGTCCGTCTGCGTTGCCACATATTCGTAACGCGAAGACGGCGTATGAGGCATGGAATAGCTTGCAACGCGCTTACGAGGATAAAGGTTTGTGCAGGAGGCTTGGATTGCTTAGAGCGCTGTTTGGTGTGAGGCTGAGTGAGGCGGAGAGCATGCAGAGCTACCTAACTAAAATAACTGAACTTGGGCAACAGCTTACAGATATTGGGAATGCGTTTGATGATGAGTTCTTGGCTGTAATCATGTTGAGTGGTTTGACCCCGGACTTTGACCCCCTTATCATGGCTTTGGAGAATGCTAATACAAAGTTGACAAGCGATATGGTTAAGTCTAAGCTTTTACTAGAGCAGCAAAGACGTGATGGCAAGCGTGACGATCATCCAGAACTGAATGCGTTGGCAGCAAAGAAACCTCCAAAGTGTTTTCGCTGCAAGAAAATTGGTCATATAAAGAAAGAATGTCCAAAGAAAGTTGAAAGTAAACCGAACAGGACTCCCAAGGAAGAAAAGTCATTGTTAACTGCGTTATCTGTGAAGCTGCAGAGTGATGTCTGGTATGTGGATAGCGGGGCGACCAACCACATGACCAACAACAAGGACAAGATGCAGAACTTTCAGTGTACTAAATCGCTTGAAGTTAACGTGGCAAATGGTGAGAAAGTCAAAACTGAAGGACTTGGTAGTGTGCAAGTGCAGTTAAAAACGGGCTTAAAGACAATAAGTAATGTGTACTATATTCCAAAACTTTCTGCAAATTTATTATCAGTTAGTGAGTTGAATAGGAAAGGTTTTAGTGTAATGTTTAATAAACAAGGATGCAAAATCTTAGATGCTAATGAGATCATAGCTACAGGTACATGCTATAATGGTGTTTATCAACTAGACACAGTCCATAATGAGAGTTGTAGGGTAAGATCTGAGAATGCTATGAACTTAGTCTGTGAAGAAGTTAAAACTGAGGAGGTGCCAGTGCTCGGTGAAGACCTGTCTGCTTTTGTGTCTGCCGGGGCTTCTGTTACACAGGAGGTTTGGCATAAGAGGTTAGGTCACCTTAACTCGAGGAGCATGAATGCTATGAAGAATCGATTGGTCACAGGTATGCATTTTGATAATTCTTTGTTCAGTCCCTGTGTAGCTTGCATAGAAGGTAAGTCAACTAGACTGCCATTTCCTAAGAAAAGTCACAGTAGGTCAACTGAAATATTAGGGCTGGTGCACACTGATGTGTGTGGTCCTATGCAGGTGCCATCATACAGTGGATCGCGTTATTTTGTAACATTCACTGATGACTTCAGTAGAAAAACATTTATTTATTTCATAAAGAAAAAGGATGAAGTGTTTGAAAAATTTAAAATATTCAAATCACTTGTAGAAAATTTTACAAACAAGAAAATAAAAGTTTTAAGAAGTGACAACGGCGGTGAATACATTAATTTGAATTTTCAGCAGTACCTAAGGAGCTGTGGGATTAGACATGAAACTACAGTCCCACACTGCAGTCAACAGAATGGTGTAGCGGAGAGGGCTAACCGGACAATTATGGATAAAACCCGTTGTATGCTGCAAGATGCTGGACTGGGGAAGCAGTATTGGGCTGAAGCGGCTAACACAGCGGTTTATCTAAAGAACCGTTCTCCCACCAAGGCAGTCATGGGTACAACACCTGAAGAAAAATGGACATCTAAAAAGGTGAATGTATCACACTTACGTATTTTTGGATGTATAGCATATGCAGTTGATGAAAATGCCAGAAAACTGGATCCCAGAAGTAGGAGATTTATCTTTGTAGGATACTGTGAAGAAAGTAAAGGCTACAGGCTCATAGATCCATCTTATCCTAGGAAGATCCATAAGGCGAGGCATGTCAATTTTATAGAAAATATGTTTCTAAGTAATAAAACTGAGTCATATGATGAAAATAAAAATACTGATGTAAAAGTAATTGATGTATCTAGGTTATTGAGTGACAATGAACAATTATCACCAAAATTAGTATCTGAGCCAACTCAGACTGACCAGTGCAAACAGTCTCCACAAGTAAATACCTCCACAGAGGGCATTTTACCTTCTGATGCCACAAGAAATCCTCGCAGACAGACAATGTTCAGGTTGGATGAGGAGGATTCAGAGAATACAGATAATTCTTTCTCCGATGAAACTTACATTCCAGGGAGGTCGAGCATTGACTCTGAGGACAGTGAGCAGTATCAAGACGCTCCTGATGCAGAGTATGCCGGGCTGACAGAGATAATGTTAGAGGAGCTGCCGACTACACTGGAGGAGGCATTGAGTGGCAGTGAGGCTAAACACTGGAGTGAAGCTATCACAGATGAGTATAACTCTTTCATAAAAAATAAATGCTGGACTCTAACTGACTTACCTGTGGGGTACAAGCCAGTAAAATGCAAGTGGATTTTTAATAAAAAGAGAGGAATTAATGGAGAATTACTCAGGTATAAAGCTCGCTTAGTGGCTAAAGGATACACACAGAGGTATGGAGTAGATTATCAAGAAACATTTTCTCCAGTTGTTAGGTATTCAACAATTAGAATACTCCTGGCCTTAGCTGCTCAGTATGACATGACGGTTGAGCATCTTGATGTCAAGACTGCATTTCTCAATGGTGACCTGGAAGAATCTGTCTACATGGAACAACCTGTAGGTTATGTGGTGAAAGGATGTGAGAAGAAAGTTTATAAGTTGCATAAAGCAATTTATGGATTAAAACAGTCGGCGAAACAATGGTATAAGAAAATTAATGATGTTTTAACCACAAAATTGAAATTTAACAGGTTATCTTCAGAACCATGTGTTTATGTATATAATCATGATGGTGAAATCATGATTATTGCCTTGTATGTTGATGATATAATGTTATTTACATTAAAAATATCACAACAAAGAAATGTTATTAAGAAAAGACTGATGGAAGAATTTGATATGAAAGATTTAGGTACAGCTCATCATGTTTTAGGTATGAAAATAGAAAAAACAGCTGATGGAAACTTTACCTTGGACCAGTCAACTTACATAAAGAAAATATTAGATAAATTCAACATGTCAGATTGCAAACCAATGAAAACCCCAATGGAAGTTGGGATAAAGTTACAGAAGGAAAACAGTTCAAAGTGTAACTTTGATTATAGAAGCCTTATTGGTTACTTAATGTATTTATCTGTATGTTCCAGGCCAGATATCAGTCACAGTGTCAGCTACCTTAGCCAGTTCAATAACTGTTATGGTGAAAGTCACTGCAAAGCAGCAAAAAGGGTTCTAAGGTATTTGAAAGGAACATTAGATTATTGTCTTGTTTTTCAGAAAGGCGAAATAAATATTGTGGGTTTCACTGATGCAGACTGGGCGGCCAATCACGTGGATCGTAGATCGTATACTGGCTACATATTTTGTATAGGAAAGTCTATAGTTTCATGGGAAAGCCGTAAGCAGCGTACAGTGGCACTCTCGAGTACAGAAGCTGAGTACATGGCAATTTCAGATTCTTGCAAAGAGGCTATGTTTCTCAAAACATTTATTTCTGAATGTACTGGCATTGTTAGTAAAGTTCTGTTGTTAAATGATAATCAGTCAGCTCATAAGCTTTGTAGTAATCCCGTATTTCATGCAAGATCAAAGCATATTGATATAAGACATCACTTTGTAAAAGATTTGGTATCAAAGAAGCAGATTGTTTTGGAATATCTTTGTACTGATGAAATGTTGGCTGATGTTTTAACTAAGCCGTTAACTGCTGAAAAACATCTAAAGTTTGTGTCTCAAATATTAAAATGTTGACTTTAAGTGCATTAACCATACCCATGTTATTTTTTGTGTATTTGATATTGTATTAGTTTAAGGCCTAGTATTGGAATGTAAACAAAGACAATGTTGTCACTTAACTGTCAATGTAATGTGTCATTTTGAGTTTGACGTTTCTGAAAGTATCTATGTAGTCTATGCTACGTAGTCTGTGGTTCTCTCTGGTAATTGCTTTTCTAACAAGAACAATGTATCCGTGCTCTCCTAATATTAAAGCCAAGTTAATCACACTGTTCTCTTATTGAATCGCCCCAAAACCCATCAAACAGGAACTATATCGTATTTGGGCTCATTTCACTCATCTTGACGATAACTTTAGACGTAGCTGGGGTATGACAATCTTTGAGAGTTTGAGAATGAAGACAGAGAGGGTGTAGGAAGTCGTCAAAAGTCAACAAAAAAAAAAAAAAAAATAATTAAAATAATCTTAATTTTTTTTTAGTTACAGACACGAGATAACTCAAAAGTAAAAAATAAAACCTTTTTAAAAAAAAATCAAACCGACGAAACATTGAACTGAAAAGCAAAAAATAAATTTTGAGGCGGCGCCAAAGAAACAATCAACGAAATAGCTACGGCGAGCTATTCAACCAAGACAAGCTATACAACGAGCTATTCTGCTCTTCAAATAGTTAACTTAAATGTTTGTTTGTTTGGCGCCGCCTCAAAATTTATTTTTTGCTTTTCAGTTCAATGTTTCGTCGGTTTGATTTTTTTTTAAAAAGGTTTTATGTGAATTAGAAACATTATTAAACCTTTTGACTCCTACCTATATGGTGCTCTATGGTATCATACAAACTTTTTTATTTTTTTCAAAATCTATGACTCGGAATCTTCTTGACTCAGAACTTTTTTTAATTTGCTTTGTGTTGTTTTCTTTTCACGTCATATTATTAAAACAAACCAAGTTATATAAGAAACTTGAAAACATAGTACCTAAGTATTAATTGTTTTAATTTAAAAAAAATGTTGTAGATAACAGGGTTCGAAAAAAAGGTTTTTTTAACCCTGTTAACTACTACATATTTTTTTAGTATTGCCTATGTCACTCAGGACCAAAGCAGCTTTCAACTGATGAAAGAATTTTTGGAATCGGTCCAGTAGTTTTTGAGCCTATTCATTACCAACAAAGTTTTCCTCTTTAAAATACAATACAATAATATATTACAATGCCTATAAAAGTTAAAAATATGACATAGCAATGGCCTTAGACTGAAACACTGTTAAACAACTTGTTTTAATCATGTCATCAGTATTTATTGTATATTTACTGATTGTACAAAGGAAGAAAGAAATAACATTTATTAGTACAACAGACACAGGGCAAACACTAAACAATGCAAAAGAAAGAGAAAAAAACAACAAATGATTTAAAAAATAACCTAAAACTATTTTTCACAATTTTTTTTTTGCTCCAAACACGCCCTGTTCAGCAAAAATGCCAGGCAAGTAGTGCCTAACGCTAATTTTCAACAGGACCTGATTAAGATACAATGTTTTTTCATTGCATTTAGTCATTTCCTCGCTGAGGTGGGATGAAAAGTTACGTGTTGCACCCGAGTGCAAAGATTTTTTACCTCGTGGTCTTTTGATTCCGTCGCTACCCCGCTCAGGATTCTAATTTTTGAATCACACGTTGCTCTCGTGATTCAACTTTAGAATCCTTCGCTTCACACTCTCGTATAATAAATAACTATTTTATGAGTAGTTATACAATTTAATTTTACTTTATTAAATCCACAATTACTTATGTAATTAGTTGAGGGTTAAATTATTGATTTTAAGTTTTTTAACTGGCACTCTGATCTTTTATTTGGTTAAAATATTGTAGTGTTTTATGTCAGTATTTTTAGGGTGCCTGTTCATTGACGCGGAGCGTGTTCAAGTTTCCAAAATAAATTAAGCCTATGTTTCCCGGACTTAATAACATACAACAAAAAAAAATCTGTCCAGTAGTTCTGAAGATTAGCTTGCAAAAACACACAGACAAACAGACAAAAAAAGAAAATTACAATTTCGGGTTCAGCAATAATATAATAACAACCCCTGATACTTTTGTTTATATATTTCCAATTATTAATGGATGGATATAGATTATACTCTCGCGGACTTTATTTTAGAATTTGTCATGAGGAATAATTCCGTAGCATAATTTTTGCGTATCTTTATCCGTTCACACAGCGCACGCAACGGAAACTCTCGAAAAGGAAAACATTTTCTCGACTTTGAAAAAAAAAAATTGTGTTTCAGTTCTAATCTAAGTATGGGAAACCACCCTTTGTTTTTTTTTTTCGTTGTGAAAATCCTAGTGTTGTTCACATAATACATCTGCAATCTGCTTACCAAGTTTTAACAGGATAATTCTTATGCTTTCGATTAAAGTAGCTGTGACAGACGCGACGAATCTATAAGGGTTCTGTTTTTGCCATTTGGCTACGGAACCCTAAATGTGGTAAAAGTAGTGACTACGCTGAAAAGTGCCGCTGCAACATATAGCAGTTGTTTTAAGGTACCAAAAATGAAAACGTGGAAGAGCTTGTTGTTTTTCATTCGATGCGGCCAGCCGCTAGTTTGTAGTGTAGCTGGTGGTTGCGGTGTGTCCAGTATTATCATCACCCACGCAGTACGATAATGACAGCGAAAGGTGCCCCGTGTAAATTATTCTATTTGTTTTCAATGCAACATATGCGCGCCCGCCCAAATTTTGTGAAACATTCCTAAACAACAGACGAAACATAAAGAAAGCAAGATTTTATAGTCTATCTGGTTAATACATCCCATTGCGCATACTAGAATCATTTCTAACCCGTTTCACCTACTAAGGGGTGATTTCTCACCTCGATACACCCTCTGGGACCCGTAACTTTCTTTTTTGAGCTTAGTTTAATGAGACAGTTAGTCGTAATAGTTTCATAACGAGTTCGTGATTTTATAACAAACTTGTATTACTATCGTAATGTAGGTACATTATGGCTTCACTGTCACCTAAAATTGAGGAAAATATAAAACATCTAAAGCATAATTTAATATAAGCTTCTACAGAGGTTTCTTTTTCAATATGCTCTTGGATCTGACCAAGGTCTACTTTAATGCACATACCATGCCGAGACCGGTCCACGATTAAGGTATGGCCCTTGAAGTTGCGCAAGAATATATTTACCTCAATAGAGGTCAGATACATATATTTGGTAGATAAACGAGTTAGAAAGTAAAGGTACGATGTTATCGGACAAGCAGGATAGATATGAGATATTTTCCAATTGCTACTGCTGTTGGTAAAATCCTGAGAAAACACTCAAGAAGCAATATCGGAAAACGAGAGCAAACCGCGTCTAAAAAGGCGCAATCGCTATGACAGACCACACAGAACATTCTTCCGTAGATGGTAATCTAGGGAACATTGGCGTCGTTTTTAACTTTCATACAGAAACACCCAGACTAGAAACAACTACGAGCAGATCATTTTTTTTCTGTGCTGGGATCTATGAAGGAAATGCACGAACTGAATCATCACAGTCGTGTAGTCATTTGACATTGCATCGGAACAACACAACTGGTGTATTGCAATTAAACTCAATGAAAACGCTCACGAAATGCTCTATTTAGCAAAAGCAGATTCGAAAATTGCAACTGTATCACAAAAAAAGGTAATTGAACGCACGTCTCGATAGTTTTATTTTTATGACGCTGTGGTTTATAGCTACTCTCGATAAAACGATAGAAAGTTAGAATTTATTGACCGCTGTGTAACCACCACAATAGTTTGGGAGTAGAAATGGATTACCAATTGACATGACAAATCTATCTTAGTTTGGGATCATTCGTGTCTTGGCAAACACACTTTTTTATTGTGGTAAAATCATCTAACGAGTCCTCCCACCCAAGGTGGTACGGGAGGCAGTGTCAGACTTATACTAACTAAAATCCACGGTGATCCTCGAATCCTCCTTTTACGTTCCAGGTTACCCAATGAGACAGTCTCGCGACCCCGGCAGGCTGTGGCCCACCAGATTGCTGTCAGTTGGCAAACACTCTGGTGTTGCATGATAGAGCTAGGTGGCCAAGGCAACTTGTATAACAAAACGAGACAACCAATAGAGGTTGATTTGATTTGTCTCTACGTGAAATTTGGTGCTGGAATATATCCAGGGTCTGATGATCTTGGTCAGGGCCTTGCTCTCTAGTTTCGGTTTAACCACAGTATGGACAAATTGATGGGCGCCTGTCCACACAGTATTAGTAGCTACTGATTACTTAGCTTTTGCTATTGCCTTATCAAAGAGTATGCAGATTTTTACGAAATATTCCGTGATGATGTAGTTCATCTGAACGATTTTCAATCTTTATACTCATTTTTTTTTAAGTTATTTTCACAAAACTATGGGTGCCACGGCGCAGCCGTTGCATTAACAAGCTCGTCGCCTAGCCCAGTCAACGAATGCTGAAAACGAGGAACAGAGGGAAAGTCTTGGAACACAATTTTTGACTAAGTAACTTTGTTTAGTGACCGACCGAAATTCCGGTTTCGGTTTCGGCCGGTTTCGGCCAAAAAATCTAGTTTCGGCCTTAGTTTCGGTTTCGGCCAAAATATAGCCGAAACTTTCGGCCCTGCCGAAACTGAAGTATTCGTGATTTTCGTGCGACGTCAAGGCAGTGACTGTATTTGAAACATAAATAAACGGTTTGTTCTTTGAAATAATGCTATTTTTTTTAACTCAGTAATTTCGTATTTCTGAATAAAGGAAGATTGTTGAGACTACAAATCCAGTGAAAAACTGAAAACAATGATTTTTTATAATTTAGAATACGGCTCAGTAGAATTTAATACTTAGCAAAAAAGCAATTTCATAAAATTCAGCTATGACTATAAGTTTTTTTCCACGCTCGTTGTGTTCCACGGGAGCCTCAAAGAGTGTCAGCATTATCCTGGGGGCCAAAGCCTGCCGGGGTCGCGGGACTAACGAGTTACCCCGGAACGTAAAGGGCTATTGAAGGACATCGTGGATTTTAGTCAGTACGAGTCGTGACAGTCTCTCTCGCCCTGCCCAGTGTGGGAGGACTCATTTGATGATTTTACCACGATAAAAAAATATGTCTATAAGTTTTCCGTATTATCATTACTTTCCAGAATTTGATCCTTATTAGCAACACTATCGAATGGTGTAATAATACAGGCTGTGGATTTTTTTTCCAAAATCTCTGGTTTCGAATACTTCCCAGGATTTTTGTTTTTTTTTTAAATCCAATGATGCAGTTTTACTTTCTTCAAAATCGGTCTTCAGTCATCTTGTATATACACTTTTTCTTATGTGTTAAAAAATGTTTAAAAAAATTTAGAAAATAATCGAAATTTTAAATGTGTTAAAAAGTTTCGGTTTCGGTTTCGGCCGAAACTGAGAGCAAGGCCGAAAGTTCGGTTTCGGTTTCGGCTGAAAATTCAGTTTCGGTCGGACACTAACTTTGTTTTGACTAGTTAAGAGGTGATCACTGATCATATCAAAAGCCCTAGCCGTTGGGGGGGGGGGGGGGTTAGGTACCTATTTTTCGCTTCTTCTTCTTGCTTATATCTCGGATTCCATGCGTAACAGCGGCGTGAATAAATTTCCCGTATGTTTTATTCAATGAGCATTTCGATATCTTGTATAGTTTTCGAGGTATCTGCTCTTGAATGTCTGTAATTCAGGAGAAATCATTTCACATTTTTGTTAAATTGTGTTTGATATCGCCAACAAAGATCCAGAAAGCAGCAGCAGTCTTTTCAGATTCTTCCTTTACCACCTACAATGAACAAAGCCAAGTGAAACCTGCATCTTGAGGTGATGTGAGCCTCCAGCTGGGGTCTCTTAGCTCTTACTTTGCCCACAGGTGTAAGTAATTCTTGAATTCGGTAGCCATCATCAAGCTTGATATCTCTTGTCTTCCCCCACCGAGGAAGCAGTAAAAATTGCTCAGAAACTCATTCTAGATAATAATTATTAGGTATAATTATTATAACATGTACATTGTAGGGTCAGGGTCTTGCTTTTAAGTTGACTAATAGAGAGAAATCCGCGTCTATGAGCTACAGAAAAACTATCTTAGGAACCTATAACTTATTTTCAACCGACTTCAAAGAAAGGAGGAGGTTCTCAATTCGGATGTTTTGTTTTTGTTTTTTTTTTGTTTTTGTACATCAATTACTCAATTCCAGTCTGATTAATGTGATTCTTTTTTTTTTCGATGCAGTATAATGTACTTGCCATTTGGTTCCATAAAAATTTCATCTAAGGTTCAGTTCTTTTTATTTTGTGAGCATTTTTTCCCACAGCTCAAGAAATTGAGGCGGGGACTTTTGATATGTTCACCTCCTAACTAGTCCAAACAAAGTTAAGTTGTCAAAACAGTGCAGTGTCGTCTCTTTCTAGTGTAACTTACTATTTATTAATTTTGGCTACACAGCGTGTTTATTAACAGGAAATTGTTCTAATGTCCATAGAATCATCAGGTAACCTCTGCGTTCCCTCGCGTGACAAATCGTAATAAACGGGCAGATAATAAACACAACCTAAGCCACTAACCTGTACATCGAAGGGTTGGTGATGCTGTGAGGAGTCCGGCGCTTGCTGCACGACCGAGGCTCCGTTGACCAGGCCGGCGCCCTGCCCCGCCACGCCGCCCACGCCTCCTACGCCGCCCACGCCCCCCACGCCACCGCTCGCGCCGCCGCCCACTCCGCCCACGCCACCGACACCACCTCCGTACTGAACAAAGTATACATATTAATTACATACAGATAAACAACATTATATGCATATAAAAGTCAAAGGTATGAAAAAAAGATCGTAAAAATGCCACACAGCGTGTAAAAATAGTTATTTTCCGTTGTTCTTTGATGGGCTGGCTACTGGATTGTTCATGAATTCAGATTACACAAAATACCGTTTTAGCCATCTGCATTGTGTCAAGGTGGTGTAATAGAGAAACGTTATCATACTTAACAACTTTCCATGTAATATTGTTGTCTAAGGCAGTGGTCCGACCGGCGGACGGCGGCGGCAGCAAGGAAATGAGTAACTCTCGGCGATTTTAACTCTCAAAAAACGCACAATATGTAAATGTACATTCCATGTAAACGAAAGAGATGCATATATTATTAGTTGCTCTCTGACTGTTCACACTGCCAGCGACGACTCGCTGCACTAGTTGGCGCTGAGCGACGAGCTTTCAAAAATTAACTCGCTCAGCGATGCTCGCTCGGCTCGCTTGATCAGGCTAGCATAGCACAGGACTGAGCGACCGCGGGCGAGTGGCGGGAGTAATCTCTCGTCGCACTTTCACACTCGCTTATAGCCCGGCGACAAACCATCGAAACTACACTCGCGTCTCGCTGATCGCCAACTCTTTTATATTTGTAGTTTCTAGTTGTACTTGTTACTCATTCATCGTCGGCGGTCAGACCACTACCTAACGCAACACGCAGGCAAGTATGCGCAGGCCGGGCTTGCGCAGGCAAAACTGTGGTGAAGCTTGTGTGGTAAGCCAATTAACCACTCTGCACGACAATATTTTGACACATGACACATCAGCTGAGTCGACCAGGTGATTCGAAATTTGAGCTATTACACAATATTTTTTGTCAACTTTCAGCATCCAATTTTTGATCAAAAATATGTTACTACAGCTATTTCATGCGATAAGTTTGTGAACAATATCTCTAAGAACATGTTGAGGTCAATAAAACTGCCTCATTCTGTTGTAAAATGTGTGTAACATACAAAATGCTACATCGTTCCAAAAACTAGGTAATTTAATTGCTGAAAAATATGTACATAAAGAAGCTTATCACATGATAATAATGGTTAAACAGTGAAATAAATAAAATAACTTACTATATACATTACTAGATTTGCCAGTGTTCATACATAATTTCATAAATAATAATGGTCAAAGTCTGGATAAAAATTTGCAAAAACTATGTTGCAACATGACTCTTTTTAGTGCTGACCGTAAACCCAATATTCACAAAACGATTAAAAACCTTCATTCAGCCTAATCGATACTCGCAACATAATCGAACATGAAAAAAAAAGTAAAACAAGACATAGAGCATGGACTGATTTATCTGCTTTTTGACTATAGAAAGCTCAGTCCATGCAATAAGTCTATGAATCTAAATCTGAATAATTTAATAATATTTCAAATTTTCAAGTATTATTTCGTTTACGCAATACCTAATTTATTTATCGGTGTTTCATTGGAGGCTAAACATACCTATGTGTCTTCTAAACTTAAATACAATCATATGGTTTTACTTATACCCATTTTGTGTTTTCGTTAATTAATTTCAATTTATCTTTTTAAAACGGATCTAAAAAACGTGAAAAGACAAACACCGGGTTCGGATCTAATGCTGAGAGATGGGAGTATGTACTTCTAAATGATTCCTTGCAGTAACAAACAATTAGAATTTCCAACGGGGCGTGTTTGGCTAAATTTTAAACTATGAGGAATGGCGAAAAATCCTTAAGGAAGTCTCGAGGCCGATTTGATAAAAATTAAATAACATCATAAAAATTAAGTTTTTGAAATATAAATTCAGCAATCAAACTATCAATATTCTGTGAAGTAGAAACATGCGACAAACTTGAGGTATAAGGAATTTTTTCCATTTAATAATGTTTCGCTACATGTTCACAACATAGTGTTCTTATTTCAAATTTTTATTATCACTTCGTGGTGTAAATACATTGACGATTTTTTTGAAATTCGAACTTTAAGTGAGTTTGCGCGAATTTTGATATTATTCTGCTGTACAATGACTAAATTATTGTTTGTATATTAGTTAATATTTTACCAAGTTATCATTACTTCACCGAATTTGATCCTCAGCGACATCGAATAGTGTAAAAAAATTTAATACCTAGCATTTTCTTTTTTTATTTCAAAAGCTCGATTTCTGACGTGTAATACTTACATGACCAAACCAATCTCACGAAACAAATTTGTACAATAAAATAATTAATTTGGCTATCTTTTGTTTGGAGCCGCGAGAGGGAGAGGACAGCGTCCTCCCTCCGCCCCAACCATAGTGGTAGGCGCCCGCAGCGTCGGAAGTCGGCAGACGATCTCCGGCCATCGTAGGCACGGGCATGCGGACAGCGAGTAAAGGGCAACTCGCTGTCCGACCATGGACCACGCCCGGGTCGACAGCGCGTCGTGTTCCACGTGCGCCTCAAAGAGCGTCAGCATAATGAGAACTTAGAGGGCCAAAGCCTACCGGGGTCGCGGGAGTTATTTCATGACCCCGGAACATAAAGGGCTATTGAAAGACACCGTGGATTTTAGTCAGTAAAAGTCTGACAGTCCCTCCCGCCCTGCCCGGGGTAGAAGGACTCATTTGATGATTTAACCACGATAAAAAAAAAAAAATTTGGTAGGAAACAAACTCATTTATAATAAGCCTATCAAAATCCAAGGCATTCTATATTCATTCAACATTAAAAATTATTTGATTGTACAAAATAAAATGTACAATAAAAATCAGCTAATAAATTAAAAGTTATTAAATAATATTTTGACTATCGAGTACCACAGCGAGTGCATTCCTAATTCAAAATTTTTGAATTAAAATAATTGCCGCGCATTCAAACATTTATTATCTGACATTGTTCCTTTGTCTATTACTGTTTTTTGGGAATGACAATGTACGTAATATTATTATAAAAGCTTTAAACTATATTATAATAATAGATAATAAGTGTATTCTAAGCATAAAACAAATTTATTTTAATTTTTATTAATCGATTTCCTAATTTCCTTATTTTTTTCACTCGAGTTGACAAAAAAATCAATTATGGAATCGATTAGAATACTCGCTTTCACACATCATTACGATAAAAAAAAATAACATGGTTGTCGATTACGAATACAAATTGAGTAGTGGTAATGAAAAATACGTGTTATTGGCCCTGTATTAGAGAATTACGCCAAGATCTGGTCTTTTTTACGTTATTTATAATATTTGGCATGATATTTATCTTTATTATTATGGAGTTAAAGCTCGCGTGTGTGATCCAAGTGCAAAATAAAAATGTAAACAAACAAAAGTGGCGCGAAAGTTCGAGTTCAGATATCAAATTTTTCATTACCACTGCTAATTTATGTAGAAATACGTATGAATTCGTTACAATACTAAATGACGAGTTATTCATTCCTCCTATGATGATCCGTTGGATGTCCGAAAACCACGTTTTTTATGATTTTTAGCCCCACCCAGCACTGCCATCAAAATGGCGAAGATCGTATTTACACTTTTGGATTTTGTTACGGTAAATTATGAAAATAGGCGCTAAATGTAGAAGTTTTAATTTCGTGAATAAATCAGATTTTTATTTAACATTCTTAATTAATGCGCACTCATAGGATTTTACGCAGAGAATATTATATATTTTTAATTTATAATGAGGATGTCGTATGACTACAACGTCTGCCCCTTTTGGACCCACTATTGAGCCAGCGTAGGTTTACTTGTCGCGCCCCTTTCGGGGGCGCTACCGAACTATACGGTTAATCAGGATTATTACCGCACTACCAACCAAATATTTACAACTCTTTAGAGAGTACCTCTGAGCCTGAAGCCAAACGGCAAGCGACAATTAATTTTTAAAATTTATACCCCATCGCATAAAGTAATCTTTCAAAGATTACAGATCGTTTTCGTTTGTTTCGTTCGCTATCGCTCAGCAGTCTTTACTAGATTTTCAAATTTATGTGATGGGGTGTAAAGTTAAAAATAATTTAGCGACTGCTGAATTTTAACGATTGTCGCTTACCGTTTGGCTACAGGCTCTGATGTCCACGGCAACAATAGATAAATAATTGTGTTTACTGAATACTGCACGATCTGATTGCGTGGACATGGTGTTGCGGTGTACTCCTGAAGTTCTACACAGCTAACTTAGAGCGCCCATAAAAGGATTGCTTAAGCAAAACTTCTATTGCTAACTGCTCCAGCAGTTGGTTTTAAATGCTTCAAAAGCTTTTCCGACTGCTAGAGCGGTTCCGTGTATAATAATAGTCCGGCTACCCATACACAGACTGCTCGACCAGTCAGTGTTTACTTGGCGACTGCATCAAGCAGTTCGATCGCACATGCGGTTCTGAATACGTGTATGCGTGCAGTCGCCGCTTCAAGTTGATACAGACCGCTTCAAGTAATCCCGTTGGCTTTGGGAGGCCGATGCGGTCAATCAGTCGCCAGACATACATTGACTGCTCGAACAGATTTGTATATTATGTTGAGTACTGGCTCTGCTTGAGCAGTGGGTGTAGCACTTCATCCAATAATAAAACTCATTCGTAGGGATGCGCCAACCTAGGTTACTTTAGCAGATTAAAAACCGTTGTAAAAGGGCCGACTATTCGGGCAAGCTGATCATTCTTGTTATGTTGGTAGAGTTCACAAATAACGGACCACCTACGAGTCTAAATGCCAAAAAGGGAGCCCCAGTAGGTAGAGTTCAGGGGCCATTGAAAATGACAGTGATGTTTCAGCACAGCTACCTTGCTCACATTGAGAACATTATATTTTTTTTTAATCACACCTGCTTTGCGATCATACAAATAAGCCAAACTAATACCTTTTTGATACTCCTGAAATTTTGCATTTTCATTGTCAGGAGTATGGAGACGGAAATAGGGCACCTTTTACACCAATAAGGCCCAGTTTCAAGAACCCGAGTTATCTTTTTAACTCAAGAGTTAGTTGCCAACACGAGGTTAAATCGACTATATTGTATGACAAACTGTCAATTTGACCTTGTGTTAGCAACTAACTCTCGAGTTAAAAGATAACTCGAGTTTGTGCAAGTGGGCCTTAAACTACTATTCCAGCTAGAAACAACAATAAATTTCATATAATAATAGATGGCACCACTACGATACGAATTGATTCTAAAATTCGCCTTTGGAATGTTTCACTTAAATTATTCAGTACCAAAGAAGCCGATCAATGATCTAATATACTTGTGTAGTGACCCGCCACGGCACCGCAAGGGTTGTAAACCATATTATGCGTACATACATGTTTTAAGTTTGACGACTAACTTCCGATATACTCAAATAAGTCAAATACAGTTTCAATTATTTATTGTGGTAAAATCACCAAATGAGTCCTCCCACCAAGGGCAGGGCGGAAGAAATACAGTTTCAATGGCAGAAGGATTGGAGTCCATTTATGAGTTAAATAATTATTCCTAATTTAATGTATTTTTTACCTAAGGACCAAACTTTTCAGCCAAGATACGACAGTTATGTCATCGTAATAATACTTAATGCGTATTTTAAAACTGACCTGCTGGGTGCTTGCAAAACTGTTGTTGTCAAATTGTGGATGCTGCTCCATTTGTAAAACGAGTTCAATGTGTTGATTCATAGAGTCGTTCAATGTCATTCCTGAAATGAAATCATTGTTTTTACTCTGCTTGTCATAATTGTCATACAAACATTTTTTTATTTAATTTTTTACTAACCAGGGTGGATTTGCGGGTGTTGTGGATGCGGCAGACCCTGCAGAGGGGCGACACCTAACATCCCTGGATGATGCTGGAATAGACGTAATAAAAGAGGTTAATGATGAGTTGACGCAGTATTTCTAGTAAATTAAACGTTCGCCCTAAAATTTTAATCTTGGACATTTAGGTCTAATAATAATAAACAGTATATTATACAAATTATTGATATAAAGAACATATTATAATTGTTCAACCCTAGTACTTTTATCAAAGGCTGCTTGCAAGTAATTACCTGCGGATGCGAGAGATGCGGCAGATGGTGCAGCTGCTGCGGCTGCGGCTGCGGCATGGCGTGCGGCGGCAGCAGCGGGAAGGAGGGCGCGTCGCCATTACGCGGACCGCCCTCCTCCTCCGCCGGCGAGGGCTGGCGCGAGCCTGGCGTGCGGCTGCGGAACAACACCACACTGCTATAACATACCGTACAAATGGGAATCTGTTCTCATAGGACCAACTTCTTTCATTCTTTCCATTATTTTAAGATTCTTCTAAAATGGAACTAATGATAATAAAAATAATCAGTAGTTCCATCATGGAACTGTTAATGGAACTAGTGACAACGAACCAATCTAATTAGTATGGCGTTTAAAAAATTATAATACCTGAATCAGTTTCATACTGGCGGAATTACGATAAAAAGTAGAGCAGCAAAATAATCGGTATTTTTGGCCACCGAATCTGACTGAACCGAGTTGTGTAGTTATGGCAGTAATACGACATGCAAAAACGTTAATAATATAAACATTTAAACATAATTGTTTGTTGTTGTTTTCTTATCAATGCGATAAGACTGAATATTTAATCAGATCGTTGTTTTTAGTTTCGTTTCTACCGAAAAGACGAATTGAATTCGTCTTCTGCACAGTTGCTATGCAGCTGCTGCCTCTATGCATAATTCGACTAGTAACCATAATTATTGCATCTTCATTTCAATATCGGTAATTGCATTTCATAAAACAATAAAAATATCAGCTGAATTTAGGAAACAGATAAAACTCCGATCGCTACTCAAACGCCGCAGCTTTATCAGAGGAAATCTGTTTACCGTGTGAATCATAACGAGCGCTCGACGCTCGATAAAACATGGAGTGTCCCGGCGGCGCGGGCGCAGGTTGTGCGGCGAGTGGCATTGACAGAGGCCGTGAGCCGCGCGCGGTTATTGCCCGCCAGACCCACCGCCGCACGCACGCGAGCGTCGCTACCTCGCGCCGACGTACCTCCGCCATGCGCCGAACAGTTTCGCACTCGCCACTCGGTGGCCTTCGCGACGATCTTACGTAGTAATTTATGTATTGATAAAGATTAGATTTGACATTTGGGCGATTTAGTTATCGGTTATTGTTTGTGTTCCATTTACATTATAATCTTAATGTTATTAAAGATTAAACAAAGCTCATCGAGTTTGCGTCGTCTCGAAGCGTGTTGCTAAGTGACCTTCTACATTACATCTCAATCACCATGTCTTTTAATTACATACTAATATCACTAATCAATAGATGACGAATCACATCAAACTCACATATGAATAAAAAAAAATGTAAATTGTTTTTCTTTTCATTCAATAGCTGATATGAAGAGAAAGAACATCTTATGAAATATGTTTAGTTTTCCTGCCATACAAACAAGACTACTACATATAAGTTTTTATTACAGTTCTTGACATCCTTTATTTGTCTCTATTATTGCCTATTCATTTAAATAACACTTACTTTGCGTCATTGGTAACGAGTCGCAACAGCAGCGCTTGAAACAGTTGCTTTATTGTCAGATTTTAGGCCAATTTTTATGAGTCAAAAACTAGAAAAAGAACTTTAATCTTGTAGAAATATCATAATTTGATTTAAAAAATCTCGAAAATTGGTCGAACAATTTTGGTTTGGTTTTTCATTCGGCATTGTTTTCGCAGAGGCTGGGCCATTGGAGCTGCGTTTCACAAGTCCGATTCCCAAACGTAACAAATATATGTATGGTCAGTTGTTCCTGGACTGGCTGTTAATTTGACTGAAAATGTTCTAAACGCACCCACTAAATTGGATAAACTCCTAGTGTTATTAAAAAAAATCGTTCCCCTTCCATTGCAATACTTACTTAAAAGCTTTGTCATCTTCTTGTCCATTATGAAGTCCATTAGGTAGAGATCCATGTTCATGCATTTCATGCAAGTCCTTTTCGAATGGAGAGGCTGATTTGTCCTCAGGACGCTCCTCAAGGACCATGCCTCGTAGTCCAGCGACCACTCCAGGTACCTTTTCACCTCCACCAGTAGCTACACCACCTGCTTCTACGAGATGTGAATAATTAATTCTTGATGAAACTGCAACAAAGTGTTATACAAAGAAAATTATTATTTATTATTATTATAAAACCAAAATAAAGTTTGAACATAGATTTTATAGGAAACTAAGAATTAACATAACGATAAAATATGAATTTCTGATTTTTTTTTTACTTTCAAGTAATCATTAAAAATATAAATCCAACTCTAAGATAAAGCAGAGTCTGGTGAATTATACTAAATTTCGAAGGACTTCTATATTAGTACCTAAAGCGCAAATCATACCTGTGGGAGATCCTCCAAGAACATATTCCACCATTTTAACGCCGAGTCCAGCCGTGTCACGGGGTGACAGAATGTTGCCGGCATCGCCGCCGGGGAACGCGACACCGCGTCGCGTGCCCATCATTGGCACGCCGACATTGTGTTCCACGGCTATAATAATACCAATTTTAAGAAATAGAACAGATTCACAAAAAGCCACAGTCACTATTAGAATGTCCAATTATCAAAAACGTCGATTTGAGAGACACATTTTGAGAATTTGACATTCTGCCCCTGAACGAAGTAATTATTTCATTGTTGATTCCTAGGCTTAACTAAGCCTTAGCAAAATAATCAAAGAAAAGGTGTCAAATCAACTGTTCTGCTGTACACATAAACAACGAGATAAAATAAACCATGTTTAGTTTTATTTTATTATTAGCATAAAGGTGTGTCGTCATAGTTTCCGATGATATAACATAAATGTGGAAGAGTAACGAACCTTGCGCGGACCAGGTCGGATCACGCCACATCTGCTCAGGGTTCAACTGCAGCGGCGGCAGGTGGGGAGGGCCCTTGCTGTCACCGCCAGCGCCGGGGCCCTTGTCCCATAGTTTTTTTGCAGCAGGTGCAATCTAAAAACGATAAAACAGTTTCTAAAAATTAATAATATCAGAAACAATGAATTATTTGCTTAAAATAAGAGAAATGATAAAAATAACATTAAACTGATTACGAGTTACACTAAAACATTTAGGAATTATTTTTTATTAATTCAGTAGAAGTTAAAATCGAATCAAAGTAACATCTTTGGCATGCATCAGTTACAAGCTAGAAGCAACTAACTAACCCCTCATTTTATGAATTTGCCTCTTTTAACTCATTTTTATCCAGTAACAATTATGCAGCAGTAAGTTAATGAAGTCTACAGGTGTTTCCATCAACACTTGGTTGTTACTTATTAGTCCTGGGAGTCTAAAAGGGCCATTTTAGCAGATTCATAACATGAATTGAGATAGCAATAGAGTAGAATATTTCTAAACTAGCTTGCCATCGAATCCCTGAGGTACCTCTCGCAACAACCGTGCCCGGGAGGACTTGCATCAGGTTGAAGGTGAGGACGCCGTAGGGCATCACCCAACCACTTCTCAAAGAGAGATCTTACCGTCGCAATTATGCACAGGCTGTCATTATTTTGTTGTGGTATTGTTTTGAAACTATGATGTCTCTTATGATACTTCATTGAAATCAAACGATGTTAAGGGCAATTTCGTAATGCTCTCGCGGACTTTATTTTAGAACTTTTCATCAGGAATAATTCCGTAGTATAGTCAACTCGACGAAGACCGTCTGGCGGGTAGGACCGTACAATAAGCAATAAACAAAGTATAGTAACCACAGCAATCATTTAATTGCTGTGGTTATTTATACGTAAAAAATGGTTAATATAAACTGTTAAAACTTAATTATTTGAAGTTCGGATTGTTTTGCTGTGGTTATTCAAACTTTGTTGTATTACTTATACACATATTTTTTGCGTATCTTTATCGGTTTACGCAGCGTACGCAACGGAAGCTCTCGAAAAGGAATACGTTTTCCCGATTTCGAAATATTTCTCTTTACTGCTCCGCTACTTTTGATGATAGCGTGATGTTTTATAGATTATACCAACACTAAGAGAATTTATAAAGTCCAACCAGTAGTTCCAAACAAACTCTTCTGCTTTTATAATATTAAGTATAGATATTAAATAATTCATAATTATGACCAATAAAATCTATAGATATCCAAATTCAGGTGAATGATCACAATAGAAATAGAATAATAGATTATAATCAATCAATAAAAGTAACATTCTTCTAAATCATGATTACGAGATGTGGTTAAAACACAAATAAGTACCTAATTTAATGAAGTTTGTTTATTTAATAAACCATTATGTTTTTCAAAAGGTTAATTAAGTTTAGCAGTTTCAGCAATTAGAGATATAAAAGTGGTGCTAGTAATTCTAGATCTTCTGAAAGCATGCAGTTACACATCAAGAGATAAAAATACAAGTAGGCAATCTAATTTAAATTGCATGGGTACTAGGGTAGCATAGGCTCAACAACAGTCTACCATTGTCAGAGCACACTACACACTTATTTTACTACACCTATAGTGCCTACACTGAGTATCATGCCAACATTGACTTAGGTACTAAGCTCCTCGGTTCAGAGATGTAGATAAGAAAGTTAGCAACTATAGCATGAAACCACATGCTCGTATCCTGCACATACATGATGCATGTATAGCTTGGAAACCAATGCAACATATACTCAGAAGTTGTCATGGCTATCAACTTCAGCATATTTTTGCAAATTAGTTGCATTGCAAGTGTTTGAACAGTTTTGTGTTTTTCATTCCATAACAACTGATTGACAATGCTACAGCAAATTATAGTGATTACTGTTTTATTTTAGAACTTGTTTCAGGTATTTTTTGAAACCATATCACAAGATTTATGTAATTCCATTATTCATGTGATATGGTCTCATAAAATTTTACTAAGCACACTCTAATACTTTCTTCTTATTAAAAAAAGAAAACAGGAGTGTTATAGTTGTGTATGCAAAACTATCTTTTGCATAAGGGTGCTTGTACACGGCGCATGTAACCTGCGCAAGTAAAGATACGGATTACCCGCGCGAGTAACATGCGCAAGCTGCTTGATCAAGTAAAGGTGCGGGTTTGCGGTTTACCCGCGCTAGTAACATGCGCAAGCTACTTGATCAAGCTACCCACGGGGTGCTTGTACACAGCGCATGTAGCTTGAGCATGTTAAGGCACTTGAGGCACCCTTAGTACATAAGTATAACACTTCTGTGAGATGATGCATACCTGTTTTTTTCTTTATGTATTCATCATCTTTGTGCTCTTATCCCACTCTACTGGATTTCAGCCTAACATATTTTATTCTTCCATTATTTATGGTGAGACATCACTAATCATCAACTCTTATTTTTTCATATCTAACACAATCCATCCATCAACATTCACATTTAGTAACATGCCATTATCCTTCCTTAGCACATATCCATAAAATGATCTCTTTCTTTCCCTTAATATTATTCATTTCTAACATTATCCATTCTTCTCACTCAGCACATCCATCTCATCATCTAATCCTAGCTACATGCAATTGTTTTTCATCTATCATAATTAAGAATTTATTGTA
>JAQSVV010000355.1:0-19978 GCA_036375495.1 Agrotis segetum
AGCAGTGGGAACGTTATAGGCTGAGATGATGATGATGATGAACTGAAAACTGTTGTGGCCTCTGTGTAGTACGTTCTCCTTGTGTCGGTGTTAGTCGTTTGGGCTATAAACTCTTGCACTCGTCTTTCCTCGGGGTCTGCTGGCGAGAGCGAATAGGCCTCAGTAATCCTGTGTCTCAATTATTATTCTATCTTTCGAGTTAGCCACTTTATGTTTTAAAACAATATGGTTGTGTGTGTTATGTGTTAAGAACACTGGTGTCCTAAATGAAAAACGAATCGAATACGCTCGTGTTAACAATAAAACAATGTAAATAAAACCGTGTGTAGTCTTCGATAGATACTAGAAATGTATGCGTGGGGTCCAATTCGGCGTGAATCAAACCGACTTTGGTAACGGGTTCTCTACGTGTCGATGTTCCTAACATTTGGCGGAGAAGGGTCCGTTGTGTGACGGTACGGGATTGGTAATTAAATTGGCAGGAAAGTTAATTAGTAGTGTAGCAGGAATTAGATTTGTAGGGAAATAAATTTCTTTCTCAACAAATTGTTGAAATGCTTTGTTAACAAAATTCACATATTTTATTTCACATAGACCCATGATGGCACTGAAGCTGTCTTCTCACAGCACTTAATCTACGACCGTACTGACAAAGTTATCACAGATCGGACGCGCCAACCCGAGTCGCGTCGACCCATTGCATTGCAGAGCCAGGTATCGGCGCGACTCCTGATATTACGCGCATTGTGAAGCCAGATTTATATAAGGTCGTAAAACAGGTGCATGTGTTATGCTATATGACATTGCCTATGAGGGTGGGCAAAAAACATAGAACGCTACTTGCTACGTCTGAGTAAATGAGCTCGGTATACCGAGCTCAAGCGCTATACGGCATGTCATGCGGCTGCGCTATCAAAAGACTATATTTACAGAAAAAATGCAAATATTTCGCCTGCACGTTGCTAACTTTGCAGAAAATAATCAAAACGCCCTTTTCAAGGAGCCGTTTTGTCACTCATTAAGAAAACATCAGTAGACAATTTCAAATAATGACAAAATATTTCGGCCATTCTCCAAATAGGTGTTATTTGCCTAATTACCGTGCCGTTTTTGAATTTCACTGATATGAACTTAAACACATTAGAATATGAAACACATTAAAGATAGGAATACAATAGTTATTTTGGCATTCTACTATTACTGATGGTTTTCTAGATATTGAGATTTAAAAAAAAGTTGGGTATGGTAATTAGACAAGTTGAATATTTGATGCTACGGTAATTAGAAAATATTTTGTATCTCCATATTTGTATCCATAATTTCTTCCATTTGCTCAATATTGCTTAATAATGACAAAGTACTAGTAGAAGAAGTTGAGAGAGCACTAGTTGGACGCGGAGTTGATGTTATTATGGTAAGTAAGGAAGTGTTGGCATCACCTCCGAAACTCTTAAAAACTACGGGCCAACCTGTGCTCGGCGAGCTTAAGAGGCTGTTCAACTTCGTCAAAGCCAGTGGGATTACCCCGGAGGCGTGGAGCAGGACCGTGGTGACATTTTTTTTCAAGAAAGGAGACAAAAATCTCCTCAAAAACTATATAGACCAATCCCGTTCCTGTGTCACGTCTACAAGCTGTTTTCGAGGGTCGTCACAGATCGGCTTTCCGCTAGATTTGACGTTTTCCAGCCACCGGAGCAGGCTGGGTTTTACAAAGGCTATGTAGCACCTTAGACCACAAACATACAGTGCGGCAGGTTTTACAGAAGACAGGACAGGGGAGTATAACCGGCCGCTGTGTCTATATAGCCTTTGTGGACTACAAAAAAGCCTTCGATTCCATCGAAACCTGGGCTGTTCTGGAATCCTTGAAGCGATGCCAAGTCAATTGGCGGTACATAAAGGTACTAAGGAACCTATATTAAAGCATAGCGTCGATGTCGGTCCAAGTACAAAACCACCATCCAGCTGCTAAGAGGTGTGAGACAGGGAGTTGTAATATCCCCTAACTAAACTGTTTACCAACGCGCTGGAGGATTTGTTCAAGAAGCTGGACTGGAACGGACTGGGCATCAAGTCCACGGTGTATACCTAATGCACCTTCGTTTTGCCGACGATATATTTATTTATTATGGCGAAATCGCTGCAAGACCTGCTGATCAGTCTCAATGCTGCCTCGAGACGTGTGGTTTCGGGATGAACCTGGACAAGACCAAGGAATGACCATGTCGTCTCAGAACCAATTTCTGTCGAAGGTATAACACTCGAAGTTGTCCAAGAATACATCTACCTCAGGCAGGTATAGGAGCCTAAACGTGGAACTGTCAGTCAAGCTGGCCAACCGACTTCATGTCACGCAGCTATGAAAAGGTCTGTGCTTGGGGTCTCACTAGGGGATAAAATCTGGAATGAGGTACGGCAAAAGACCAAAGTTACATATATTTTCCAAATCTGCAGCAAGTTGCAGTGGCAGTGGGCTGGTCACGTCTGCCTTGATAGGTGGAGTAGGATGGTTCTTGAATGGAGACCGCGTGTAGGTAAGCGTAGTGTGGGACGCCCCCCGGCAAGATGGACCGATGACCTGAAAAATGTGGCTGGCAGTAGCTGGATGAAAAAAGCAGGAGATCGTGCGCTGTGGACTGCTATAGGCTGAGATGATAAATGGTGTTAGAGTTTCAAGAGGATCTGATATGCTGTTATCAAGCACCTCTAGATCTATGACTACTTCTTCCTCGATTGTTTCCAAGTTTCCCTTTTCCTTTTGTCTTTTATTACTCTCTACTCTGATTTTTCTGTATAAGTTTTTCATACAACGGTAATTATTAACACATGGTAATTAGTATACGGTAGTTAGAAAACGATAGACTTTCTTCAAAATTTCGAAAACCATCACAGCCTGCAAATACAGGCTTATCATAACATACGTAAGCCATAGTACTGTTTCATTTACATTATCAACTAGGGTCTAACTTAAAAACATTGAGTATTTAAATAAGTATAACGGTAATTAGAAAAGTTTTGAACCAAGGGCTACGGTAATTATATACTCAAGTGTTTTGTTGGCGCTACAGTAACGTTTGAGACGTACGACTGCTAATGGGCTGCAGCACACCCTGAGGACATTCGACGCGTGCGGTACTGATGTGCCAAATACCGTTATTTAGGAATGTGCACCCAAGAACAGATACTGTTACGGTAATTATAACTTTCTATCGGACACGCGGTTATTCAATTATAATTATTTATAGACTGGTTCTATTGAGTCCATATTTTGGTAGGTGATACACGTTGTTTCGTATTGTTTAAAACGTTGAATGGATCAAAGTAAATCTGCAGGTTTGAGAAATTACAAGCAAGTTTTGTCATCAAGTTGGAGTGCGGACAGGCTTCGGTAATTAGAAAAAAGTGCTTTTTCGAACAGAGATTCAATTAATTTAGACTTACTAGTTAAGAACAGAACCCAATATTTTGTATACAGCTAGATACGGTCGTAATCTAACATATAAAAAAAAACCACGCTTGAATATGATCATATTACGGATTAAGTAAGCGCGGACAAATAAAAACTTGCAACCGGAGAATGGCCGATTTAAGAAAAGTTTAAAAAAACACCTTTAACAAACAATGGAAACACGTACCAACACCTGCTAGCATCAGGAAATGGTATCCGATGGTATCTGTGCCGTGTTAAGTGAAAACTGAAGCGTGCCGTGTTACCTTGCCGGATTTATCTCCTTGTAACGCTAACTCATCTGGGTGATTGAGTGTGGAAGCCAGGTCTTGATAAGGGGAATTTTAATCGAGAATTCACACAGGAATTGAAGGTGGGTTTGGTTTTGGAATAAGTTGAGGTGGGGATGAAAGAGAAGTAGCCTAGTTGGTAGTCGACTGCAGACGTAGCAGCAGACAACATGTCGCTACGACACTATTGGTTTTTATGTACATATGTTTATGCCTTCCCCAGTTAACGATACGCCGGATAATCGCAGACGACATGTCGTCAGATTGCAGTTTTGCCCCCCTAGAAAAGCGACAAGTATTGCTGTAATCGCTCAGTGGTCTGATTTTAAACTTTATACCCAAACGCGTAAAATTGAAAATCTAGTATAGACCAAAAACCCCGTTAAACTTTAATAGATTTTAGATTGTATGCGCTAGGTTATTAAGTTTAAAACCTGTTAAATACTTCTAAGCGTTTACTTTGATCGCGTACTACAAGACTACAGGACCAGTAGAGCCACAGACGCTGGAGCGACAGACTTACAAACTAGATTCAACTGTCATCAAAACATGAGAGAACCTATTTCCAAAGCAAAATTATTTAATGTCAATTTACTAACATCACCGGATCAAACACTTTCAATCAGTGTACGGCAGTTAATTGACACTACACAACATTCATGTTTCCACGAGCGACAACAATTTGCCTGATATTCTATCAATGGACTATTGAAATGCACAAACACACGCTCACACACATGAACACACACGCACACTGATAAACTTGTAACATGCACTTACACACATAAAGAAATAGACAGGATCAGTCAACACTCGAATTTGTCACAGTAAACGTATTAGTATTAACATTCAGTATTTCAACTAGGAAACATTAATGATGACGTAATCGGCTCGTCGATCGTATAGGACACACTAGAGCCGCTTTTGTATTTTTCCATATATTATAACTTACTTCGTTATATCCTATGAAGACGATCAAAATGAGTTTACTGAAAACTAAAGCATTAATTTCAATTTGACAATAGTTATAGGCTTTTTTGAATTGTCAAAAAATCTTATAATGGAGCTACTCATAGTAGTCCCCCAGTCACAAGACATACCCGCTTATTTCATCACCACTGCTCTGAAAACGGTTAAGGAAAACATCGTGAGGAAACCGGCATGTCCTATAACCTAAAATTCGAAGACATGTGACATCCACCAATCTGCACTGGGCCCGCGTGGTGTATTATGGCCCACTCCGTCTCACAGAGGGGAGGCTTGTGTACCATGGGAAAAATAATAGGCTGATAATTGACTGACATAATATCTTAGATCTTTATGGTATTAATGTAGAAAAGACCCTACTTGCCTTACTGACAATCTCCATACTGTGACTGCATCCAACACGTCATGTATTTCCACACTACTGCGATTACTGAACTATCAAAAGCTTTTGCCATCTAACCCTTAGCTACATAATGTCACACGTGTCATTCACGATAATTGCGTCACTGATTTAAACCGCTAATAAATCATCGGCACATACGCGCATCTGTTATTAATGAGCGCATGATTTCACCGTTTTATCAAATAATTTTGTGGATATAACAATTTGACGGGTTTGATTTCATTACGATACCGCCATTTAATTTCGGAACAGGCTGATTAAATTGAGGGAGAGAGATGGATGCATGTGGGTGTTATGGAAGTGAGAGAGATGATGTTATTAAAAACTCGTGATAAGGGTAGGCTGTTAATTACAAATTCGAATGTTTATGATAGGTGGATGGATGAATGGCAAAAACTACTACACGGATTTCGATGAAATTCGGTACACAGATAGTTTATAACAGAAACAGATGAAAATATTTTAGAGTATGTGGTAGGTTTAGCTAAGTAAGTATGCAAAACTCAACATTTCAATGTAATTGCGACAGACAGGAAAATGTAAGGAAAATCGTTATTAGATCATTAATTATGTCTTAAGAATTTTAATTTGATTAAATTTTAATCTTAACAATTGTAATTTTGCATTCATATTTGATTTTCGGTAATAATAAAACAAAGCGGTGACCAACATAAATTTTAAAATCATAATTATTACTTTTGTTTGTTTTGATTCTGCTTACAAGAGTCGATGTGGCAATTACTGCAACTTGACAGTTAATCAAGCTCATTAGCAAAAGAGACCTAACTGATGGAGCAAAATCAAAATCAAATCGTTTATTTCAAGTAGGCCACTTTTGAATTGTCAAAAGACAAAAGTAAAATAAAATAGTTTAAAAATAGTTACGGTGCTACAGTCCCAGTCACAAGACATAAAAACTGTGAAAGTATGTAGATGCCCATTCCAAAGCGTAGATCTCTATGGAGAAGAACTGGCAAGGAACTGCATTAAAAAAAAATATTATCAAAATATTTGTTACATCATTCAAGCAAGCATTCAGCAAGTTTTCAGGTCACTCAGAAGTAACTGGAACTCCTATACAGCGACGCGACCCTGGCGCTATAGACAAGTGACAAGCGATCTTCTTCTTATCGTGTCGATGACAATCTAAATTGACTCGGCCCAGAATTGGGCCACGAGTTTAGCGCTCTCGGAACAATGATGCCAAATCACCCTGGCAAGTTACACGCTCAAATGGTAAACCTTGATTTATCAAAATCAGACGCGGTGGCCCTTCAAAGTTTGGTAGACTAGACTTCTGCTTGTAGGGTTTCTTTCAAGTCACAGGTCTATGCTGATAATCCGCAATCATCGGATGCTTTGAAAATCAACATAACGCTGTCCATCGCTGAGATTCAGCCGGATGTGCAGTAGAGTCATTGAAAATTGGACCTCTCGGAGCCGTGCCACCGTTCCACACAGAGAAATGTCTAGCTATCTATACGAGATCTTTTGGTTGCAACCGTGACAGCAAGACTCACTAGTTGACTTTATAACATTTCTAGTAATAAATACTAAGTAATTAGTAGAGATAAAACAGACTTCGTAATCAATACTTAGTAAGTAGTAGAGATAACAAGGACTTAGTATTTATTACTAGAAATTTTGTAAAGTCAACTAGCACTAGTCTTGCTGTCACGGTTGCATCCAGAAGTTCTCGTAAACATTTCTCTGCGTGCGGAGCCGCGGTGGAAAATTCAACGATGACATACTTCGTAAATAATGGCATAAAAGGGCCTTTCAGATCAAAATATAGTTTCTTTGAAATCTCACACACAGCTTGTTTTATTAAATTTAAACATCGACCCGTCCTTGTTGAAAGACCCTGTATACAGGGTGCAATTTAAGTCAGCGAGCGAGGTCAGAGGTAACTAGCAATGGCGCGTTGGTACTTTGGAATACTTATTAAAAAAATAAAGTTTTACGTTATTAATGTTTTTCAATTGCGCAATACAAACAGTATAGTGAGTAGAAACTTAGATTAAAATATTGCCCATGACTGAAATTGCACTCTGTATAGTTCCTCATACCATCTATTCATCGTCATCCATATCCTAAACCCATAATCCTCCAAACAGAACCATAGGTGTTCTACATAAATATCCGAGCAGTAGCCTTCGGCATCGCAGCTTAATTCAATGGTGCCCGCGGGACAGCTACTAACGCTGTTTGCTTAGACAATGTAAATATTGTAACACCAACTAAGGTAGTGGATGCTTTTGGAAAATTATACATGGGTGTATGTTTGAGTTATGGTTGTGGATAGATGGGTTTAGTAGTGGCGTATTAAATAAAGATGATAATGTTACGAGCTGGGTATTGGGATAAATTAATTAACACCAATTAAAACCATATACAACTTTATTCACAGACAAATCACAAAACACTACTCAACACTTTAACACTTATACACACTCTTAATCACACGCAAAAGTCACTTAGATATCGCTTGTAGTTCGCTTCGAGTTGCCTCGATCGTAGTCAAAACCAGACTGACTCAGCTCGCCGATCGACGCCCTTTTTATACCCCGGCCGGACCCACTAGATGTTTCTAGAAGGTTGTCGAATGTTCTGGAAACATCCATAGACTTCGACATAGTCCCATACCTTCTGGAACATTCCAGAAACATCTAGAATAGGGTAGAACTTTCTAGAAACTTCCAGACCAATCTTCACTCGAATAGTCGAGAACCTCGTGGAACCTTCGAGAAGCTTTTAGATTGGTCTCGCAATCCGATCGACGTAACAATAAATTATATAATATTAGTTCGTTCGTGAGAGCAGTGGCCTAGTCGTAATCTCCCCGATGCGCGAAGTGGTCTAGTGGTACTTGTAACCTCCCCCACGCGCGACGTACGAGTTGTATGGTCGAACTGGCGCCTTTTTTATAGCCTATTTTCTGTCGCCTTTTTATTTTCAAACTTCTCTATTTTGGGTTGCGAGACTTATTCCATTACCGTGACCCGGAATGAAGGACACCGTGGACTTTAGTCAGTACAAGTCTGACACTAGGGTGGGAGAACTAATTTGATGATTTTACCACGCTAGAAAAAAACTCTCTATTTTGGGCAATTGCCGGCCACGTTTGCACAGTGAACATGACCAGATCGTCACAACACCTTCGCCGCGATCAACCACGAGGCAAGCGTATCACTTTTTTTAATTTATTTTAGATTGAACTGGAGGCTGCGCAGCGTGTCGCGGGTTTGATTGCCGCATGGAACAAATACTTATTTGTATGACCTAGAAGTAGTTGTTCCAGGTCTAGATGTTTCTGTAAGTAATTTTTTTTTGTAATTGAAACCCACGATACAGGAAAATAGTGTTTTGCAAAGTTTTTTTTAAAAATTCTTATAAATCCTCTCTCTATCCTTTTTTTTTTTTTTTTTACGTGGCAAAATCATCAAATGAGTCCTCCAACCCCGGGCAGGGCGGGAGGGACTGTCAGACTTGTACTGACTAAAATCCACGGTGTCCTTCGGTAGCCCTTTGTGTGCCGGGGTCGCGGTATACGTATGTCCCGCAACCCAGGACTGTGGCCCTCTATAGGGGGCCCCTGAAAGTAGTTGTTCACTATGCTGACGCTCCTTGAGGCGCGCGTGGGACACAACGCGCCGTCGACCCGGGCATGGTCCATGGTCGGGCAGCGAGTTGCCCTTTACTCGCCGCCCGCATGCCCAGGCCTACGGTGGCCGGAGATCGTCCCGCGACATCCGTCGCCGTGGGCGTCTACCACTGCGTCTCGGGCGGAGGGAGGACGCTACCTCTCCCTCAAGCGGCCCGCCTCCTCCTCTCTCTCTATCCTTAAATGAACACACCTTTCAATCAATCATACTATTATTATCTTGTTCTGACTTTGAAAAACTGTTATGTCTACGGCTAGACGACCTTAGAAGTTGATATCTATTGGAAGTCTGACATCAAGGTCTTAATTAAATAAACTAACTAAATTAGATCAAACAAGGCGATAGACGTCCAACCTTGTATCTTGTTTTTGTTGAATCCTGATGCTGTTAATATTCATTTCTGTAAGACAAATCTATAATAATTGTAGCAGTCAGGCGCTGTCGTTGGGAAGTAGAAGTTTCGGGAAGTGGACATTTTGGGAAATGGATATTTTGGGAAGTGGACATTCTGGGAAGTGGACATTATGGGAAGTGGACATTTTGAGAAGTGGACATTTTGAGCCTGAGCGTGATTATCGTATTATAATATATTACTTTATTAGTTGTAGTGTAGTGTTATGGTTTTCTATCAAAAGTCCTACAACTTTTTCTATTGGTTCCTCTCAATCTTAATCTAGCCCAAAATCAAAGTAGGGACCTGCGCGGAACAAAATAATATTTCCTGAAAGTAGTTGTTCCTAGTCTGGGTGTTTATGTACGTTAGTTTTAATGTTTTCAAGGCGGGCGATACAGGAAAAAGTCCTTGATTGCAGAAACATTTGTTTAAAAAAAAACAATGGACATATTTATAATATGACGGAGCATCATTCAGAGATATCTCGACCAAGACTCTCAGTCGAGACAAGAAAACAAAATTCTTAAAACACCCACTAGAAAAGTCAGGAGCTCATACAGTCCTCATAAAATCATTGATAGGCTACATTATTTCCTTTGCAACTCTAGTAACAGCTAGAGTACCAATCTTCAGTTAATTCATCCCCTAGGATTCCACACATCCAACATTTCTCATAACTAAACAACGGCTTTTCCTATTTGCTCTCACAACGCAAACTGCGCGAGCGCGAGCGCGCGATTCACTCGCGACGTCAGGTAAGTTCAACCAGTTTGAACTTATCGCTAGAATCTCACCCGCGCAAACGCGGGGAAAAAGACGTGCTGGCGGCCAATGTGAACACGAACCCGCCACGTCTTCGCGACCGCACCCGCCACCGCGCCCGCGCGTTCCAACGTGAACAAGTACTAAAGATTGACCCAACTGCTGTGTGCTAGAGTGGAACAACGTATTTAAATGAAAAAAATGGCGATGTGACCCAGTTGATCGCTCAATCACTGATACAATGGTGTTACCGATTAACTAGAAAAACTTGACTATTGTTGACGAAAAACCGCCTTGTTTTTCCGACAAGCCTTTTACGTTCTAGGATTGTGGTAACAATAGGCTAGTTGCCTAAAAAAATGTAATTAGTCCGTCTTTTAGATTATTCAAAAATAAGGGACACGTATTTTTTTATTTGTAAATTAGACCAAAAATTACAAAGATATAGCCTATTAAAGTTACGTGTGACGTCACGATGCGTGGCATTTTTCGCGCAGAGTGACTTCAGAAAGTCACAGGTAACTTAAATAGGCTATTATCTTTGTTCTTTTATGTTTAATCAAAAAAGCTGAGAAAAAATACGTGTCCTATCAAAATCTCGTGAAAATAAATCGTTTTTTATAATCTAAAATACGGACTAAATAGAATGTAATTATTTTGACCCTGGAAACTACCCTATTCTGCGAATTGGCACGCCATTTGATCGTTCAACTTTTGAATATTGGCATCCTATCCTTTGTTTTCAAATAATATGTGATTTCTTAATGACACATAATTATTATTATGCTAGTTTTATATCTAGTAACATTTCTTCAACTGTCTATTGGAAAGTAGTAATGCAGCCGTAACTAAGTCTTGCAGAGGTTCACTAGGTCCTGCCGACCAACTTAAGCGTATAACAATATTGATGTCAATTTAACCACTCAACCATACCGAAGTATGCCGAATGGAGCCTGTGTAGAACAACCTTAACAGTATACAGCCAGTAACAAAATCTTCTTCCCTGATGTATCTATTGCCTGATATTTCGGTCCTTCGTCTACTCAGGACAGACGGGTGACATTTTGACGTGACGTCACAGCTTGATGTTTGCCCAGATTGTTTTCTCGATAGAAGTTCGGTTACGGATGAGTAGTTTTGTTCAAGAGATATTTTTAGGATTTCGACAGACAATGTTTTGAGAGATTGTCGGGTATCTTTTACTTTTTGGTTGTTATTGGTTTTGAGGCACTGTTGGATTGGATTTATTCGGGTATTTTGGTGGATTAGTTTACTTTTTATACCTTACTATATGTTTTATCAATCAAGGGGCACTAAAAGCCACAACAAAACGAGCTATGCGAAGTGGAAGGGCACTGTCATACCTCTCTCTATAAGCCTTAACTGAAGTTAAGGCTTATAGAGTTATGGGGCTTAGCAGTTAATATAATAATAATTATATAGTTATGAAAGAATATGTAACACGACAATAAGAAAAAAAAAGGTGGACAAGAAAGCAAAATTCTCTGACTTTGAAAAATGCAATTAATTATTTGAAAAAATATCACGTATATTTTAAAATAACGAATGTGTTAAAAAAGCATGCTATAAAGTCCAAACGACCTACCCAAAACTTGATTACACTTTAAACCAGAAAAACTACAATAGCCGAAGAAGATTATAATAATCCCAGTACTAACCTAATACAGACCAAAATGTTGGCTAATGACAAGGGTACGACAATGACAAATTGGGTTTACGGACACACTACTAACTATAGCATATTATAGAACAACTAATTAATAGGTACAAGAGACTGGTCTAGCTTACATGTCAGATAAACTTAGTTACTTAATCCATTTACATTGACATTTTCGTTAGGAAACATTAATTTTATTGCTGATTGCGGGTTTTGTTACGTGTAGAAGGGGATGAGTAATTATTCGAATTAAGGAATTGATAGCAGTCGAATAATCAATAGTTTTGAGAAAAAAATGCATAACATCTCACTGATCTAAGATTTAGACTCATTGTAGAAATAACTTTAGGGGCTGGTAGAAAAAAGTTTTTTTAAAATCACGTTTTTGAATAAAATTTAATATGACTCCTATTTTATTTCGAGATCTTCACCATACACCACTGTCATAACAACTGATTCCGCTTCATTTGTTCCGAAAAGGATATAATACTTTTTCTGTAAAACAAATTCAAGAACACGTACATAATGAATGTATCCTAAGTTCCTAACAAATCTACGCAAAATTCTACGAAAACGGCACTTTATAAAAAGCAAACCCATTTTACACTGAATAAAAAATAAACTGGGCATTCAAGGATTTTTCTCACAAAGAAATTCTTAAAGGAACCTTTGCACAATGCTAAGGTATGAACTCCCTCTATTTAAAGCTAACGTTTCTATTATTTATCGCAGACCGTTATCTTTTGAATTAATTCGAGGACCCACTCACTTTGGCCAGAAGTGGACTTTATCAGACACGAATTTAACTAAATTTGTTATTTTATGAGAAATTGCTTCTTTGCTTCGTTTCTGAGTTTATTTTGTTATGTCTTGTTATCTAAGTGTCTAGAAGCAAAAATTACGCTTTGCTTAGAGGCAAAATGTATGAGTTTTATTTCAATTGAAGGCATTTGTAATATTTATTCTGATTAAGTGTAAACTTACTTCGTAAGGGAAGTTTACAAAACAATGTCTAGTCTTTCATCTAACTTAAGGATTTAATTGGGCGTAGATTTATTGGCCCTGAAATAAACAACGTAGATTCTGAAAGGCGCTATCATTTTACATACAAGTACTTTTTTAATTCGCCGCGGCAGGTAAGATCCTAGGTGGCTCGGTTGGAAATGAGCGTCGGATGTACTGAATCCGAAGGCCACAGGTTCGAATCCTGCCCGCGGATCGAATTTTTCTTTCCTAAGAAAATCTTTGAAGTACTTTCTAACAATGTTGGCGAGTCAATTGGAGAGATTAGTTGGAACTCTTCAATAACGGGCTGGATAGTGATCGTGTGTAGCCAGGAGAAGTAGAAGGAGTAGGGAGGTCTTTGCCCAGCGCTGGGATTATTGGAAAAAAAGTTGTGACGATAAAATCTAGTTCATTTTATATGTTACCGGTAATTACAAACCAGAGTTTATGAATTAACAAATAACCCTTTGTATTCGACAATATGTCTTTAAAGCCTCTCTGAAAAGACCTTTTTCAAAAGATGTTTACCTTTACAGTATTAACCACTCTGCACGACAATATTTTGACACAAACTCAACATTAAATCAACATTTTTCCACTTCTTGTAATTTCAATGGTCCTGCTAAAACCAATACTCTTAATGATCTTTCATCTCTTCCTACTCCCGATTATTCTCCTTTTGTCTATAATCAGTTTACTGCTTGTGATGTTAAGAAGAGTATACTTTCAATTACGTCAAATGCTGTTGGCAGTGATTGTGTAAGCCGCAAGATGATACTCCCTATTCTGGACGAAATCCTTCCCATCATTTTCCATATCCTTAATTATTCCGTGACATCTGGTGTATTTCCATCTTCTTGGAAAGAAGCTCAACTCATCCCGCTACCAAAAAAGTGTAATCCTGTTTCCTTTTCTGATTAACGTCCTATCTCCATTTTACCATTCCTATCCAAAGTCCTAGAACGCCTTATCCACAATCAGCTTAGTGCTTTCCTGTGTAAAAATCGACTCCTAAATCTTAACCAATCTGGATTTCGTCCAGGGCATAGTACTACCACAGCTCTTATTAATATCACGGACGACATTAGATCGGGTATGGACACTGGGAATCTGACGGTCCTTTCGTTATTGGACTTCAGCAATGCTTTTAACACCGTCGATTTTGATGTCCTGCTCGGTATACTCTGCTCTCTTAACATAATGTCCAACAGTAATTGATTGGTTTCGAAGTTACATGTGTGACCGTCGACAGCGTATTTGCATTGAAGGTGTGTCATCTTCATGGTGCAATACTACTGCCGGCTTGCCACAGGGGGGCGTTCTATCTCCTCTTCTTTTTGCAATATTTATTAATTCTATTTCTAATGAACTTCTTTCATCCTACCATCTATATGCTGACGATCTGCAAATTTATTCACAAGCTCCCTTAGACAAATTGTCAGAGGCGGTGAATGTGGTGAATGCGGACTTAGTACGTATTTCGGAGTGGAGTTTGGCACATGGTTTGAAGGTTAACCCTGCGAAGACTCAAGTCATTGTTGTCGGCAGCTCTAGGCTGCGTTCTAAAATTGACTGGACAAAGCTTCCTCAGATAGTTTTTGATGGAGCTATAATTCCTTACAGTGACTCTGTTAAGGACCTTGGCATTTATATTGATAAGGAATTGTCTTGGGGTCCACCACTGCAGGAAGTGAGCCGCAAATTATTTGCGTCTGCGGGGTCTTTACGGAGATTGCGTAATTTCCTGCCAACTGCCACTAAAACTGCTCTAGTACAATCCCTTCTTCTCCCAATCCTTGACTATGCCGATTCTAGTTATCCCGATCTCACTGAAGTGCAACTGGATAAGCTTGAGCGTCTCCAAAATTTTTCTATTAGATTCATAATTGGTTTGCGTAAGTATGATCATGTTTCCGAGTTTCGCAATAAGCTCAAGTGGTTGCCTATCCGCCTTCGCCGGAATGCACATATTTTATCACTGCTTTACAGTAATCTCTTTAATCCCACAACCCCTTTATACCTCAAAGAACGTTTCAAGTTCCTTCATGACACACATCTTAGACACTTGAGATCATCGGAGAATTTGAGTCTTGTGATGCCTGCTCATTTCACGAAATTTTATGACCAACGGTCCAAGCTATCCGTTTGTGGAATGCATTGCCCGTGTCGGTAAGACAAGCCCAGTCTTTAGTTGTCTTTAAAAACTTGGTAGCAAATCATTTTCATTCTCTGTAACGTAATTTATCTATTTTTTGCCCCGTTCTTAATCATCATCACCAATATACTTTCTTTCCTCTGCCATTAATTTGTTAGAGAGCACATAATATACATATATATTTTTAATTGTATTTATATATGTAATATATTTTTAAATTTTATGTAGTTTAAGTTATCTATAATTATGATTTCAACTGTTTTTCTTTTAAATTTTGTAAAGTAGAAGTCGACATGTATTTTCAGTGCACCACTAACTACCTCCACCTTTTTATTTTAAATCCGTATTTCACTAATAGGTTGTCTGGAAGATATCGCTATTAGCGATAAGACCGCCATTGTAACCCTAGAATTAGCAATTTCATACAACAAATCTGTATAAAGAATAAAACGGCGTATGTGCCCAAACATATTGACGTCTTTTTATGAATTAAAATTGTTATTAATTGAAAAACTGTCTTTACAGAATTTAGATAGTGGTATTCTCTACAATTTAAAGTAACATCTTTTCCATAACTCATAGTACTTAGTTATGCCATAAAGTCCAAAAAAGAAAAAATATAAACCTAACTTTGCATTTTTTTTGTATCGAGAAAATTTCAATGAATCGTGTTTTCAACTTTGTGAGAATTTATGTCATATAGTCAATTACTATATTGCAAGTTTTAAGATCTGTAGTCCATATACGTACGAAGAAAAGAAAAAATAAAAAGCGTATTTTTATTGACCCATCACCTTAAACTGCTCTTCTTTTAATAGGATATGTATAATTACGCAATTCCCTTTGGGGGATTAGCAATTTTATTTATGTTGATTTTCAGTCATTGTTGACATTTGTACTCGTATAAGAACCGCTATTTGAAAATCACTGTCGGCGTACTAGCCAGTCTGGTTGGTATCCTGATTGACTTTCGTGCAAGGGGTCTCTGGATCAAATCTCGCAGTTTCTTTTTTTCACTTTTTGAGTTTTCTTATATTTTTGTCCTGAGAGTTACAAATAATTAAAAAAATGTGCATACTTTTATTGCAATATTATTCGCGATTTTAAATGATTACTATTTTTTTTCAATAGTTCTCTAGGATATAATCTACACTGATTTAAATTGTAGGTAGTAGGTTGGATATTTTTTTAATTGTAATTGTTTCGAGGTGTGGAATTTTAAAGATTAGAAAAAAAATGTGTTTATTTATGTTTTGAATGGTGTTCAAACCAGTGCATAGATTCTGTTTTAAAACGACGACAAGTTGTACTCATCGAGTCAGATAATTAGTTATTTTTTAGGTATCACGCGGAAGCTAAAGGGAGAAGAGCAATGCTATCGTACGTTCTATTGCAGCGATACTGTAAATCAACCCAAAAATGATAGTCTAATGTTTCGAAAATAAACACGGTTCTTTGAAATTAATGTCGCTCAACTAAGGACGTTTCCTATGCACTACACTCGAGAGCAATGAATCCGGGTCACTTAAAGAATGTCAAAAATCTCGGAAACTAAAAATGATAGGTTAATGCAATAAATTGTATTTAATAGACAATGCCCATACTCAATATAACATTATTGATCTAAACTAATAATAAAAATGCAAGTTTAGTACTTGTTTGTTTTTTACCTTTTCACGCATTACTACCTACTGAATCGATCGTCCCAAAATTTAGCATATAATTATGTTGTCAGGAGTATAGACACGGATATAAGGTATTTTACATCCCGAATAACAGAAGAGAGCTGTTGCCGAGAAAACAATTACGTTCATATTCCAGATGGCGCCACACGATCCCTATTGTTCTCAAATTCTAAAATAACGCAAGCGAAGCCGCGGGCAAACACTAGTAATGTAATAAAATGACTGTAGTGTTTCTATCTCAGGTCAAAGTTGTACACTAACTCGATAGATGGCGTTGTCGTCGAATTAGATCGCGATATGGTTTCGTTACCGCGCGATATACATCTTCGAGACAGCAAAGTTTCGACACATTTATAAAAAACCTAACAATAGTAGATTTTTGCAGAGACCGGAGTTTTATATCATTTCGGTCTCACTCATAATCTATTTTACTAACGATGGAGAGTGCAGGCAGCGACTCGCCAGTCAGTCGCCCCGCCCACCCCGGCATAGCACCGATAGGACGGGTGCAATATATGCATGTTGTAATGTATCCTTCCATTACAACATGCATAATATTGCACCCTAATGTAGTCTTTGGTATTCTAGTTAATTGTCTAAAATTAATAATCAAATAATTAAAAAATCACGGGATTTTTCTGCTGTTTAAAAGTTAATATCCACTTTATGCTTTCGCTCTAAGTCTATCTAATTCCGACATATGGTCATAAGGATTAGTTCAGACTGATTAGCCAACGCATTTCCCACAGGTTTACCCCAAGACAATTATAAACACCAATTATAGTTGGAAGTGCGATCTAATTTCAACGCAGCACTAATTAAGAGGCCACATTCAGCCGAGCTATCGGCAGTGAGCAATACGTCCGGCCGTGTGTGCTTAGCTTAGCGTACAAGTGCTTTGATTGGCGGGCCGAATTACAAACTGCGGAGGTGAATTTATATTATGTTCTTGACAATTATTGGATAATTTGAAAGATATTTTAGCAATGACGATGATAATGCTGGTGCGGTTGGCGTGGTGGCTGAACGAACGACAGCTGCGCAGTGTGCCGCAGGTTTAAACCCGTACAGAACAAATATTTGTATGATCTACAATTAGTTTTTTCGGATTTAGCTTGATATGAATGTAAGTGTCTGCGTTAGTAAAAGCACACACGATACAAATTACAGGATCATTATATTTTTTTCCTTAAATAAATCTAATTTTAACTCACTACCTCTGCTGGAGAGTTTATCTAAAGACACTCAAAGATCTAAAGAGACTCGCATAATATCTATTTATCTAAGAAACTATTTACACATAACTACATTATAATATTATATTAATATAATTATTTCAAAGGAGCTGTTGGTAGTGAGCAGTGGCGTCCCTGTGTGCTTACCATAGTATACAAATGAGGCGCTTAAATTGGTGAAGAGAATGGCATGCTGTGGTACTGCGTTTTGGAAGTGCAATAATGTCACTTGTACTCATTCTAGAGTGATGTTTCCCTAAATCCATCATTATCGTTGTAATCGGTGCAGACGTCGTCACGATGTAGTTATTCCCTTTGATAGCGTCTTTTCACGGAGTAACCACATCGTGATAGCCCAGGAGCCACCAATCCTGAAAGCTCCGTGATCACGGATTCTAATATTTTTAATAAAAATATAAGTTAACGTTTAGACGAACAAGATTTGCTTGGTCGGCGTGGATTTGATTGGCCGGAAATATTTTAATTAAATTTTTTTATTATTAAATTTCCATATTTTTTTTCCGTCATCACGGATTTTGATTAATCTTATATAGAATTGTGTGAAATATTCTGTTCAACAAGAAAAAATCCGGCCGACCAATGATTTTTAGCCGGAAAGGTCACGCATACCTATTTGAATGGTGTGATAAGGGGTAAAATTTATCCATTATCACGGAAACCTTTTTTTTTTTTAATTCACTCGTTTTAATGTCACATTAATGATTATCTTGGAATGCGTGCTTACAAACTGCCGAAAGTATCGCGCATACCAAATTTTATTGTGTGAGTGAGGATCATACTATTATAGATTTCACTTACTTGATGACATTTCTTTTAGTCTTTCTTCTACCTCTGGTCTCTTCTTCAAGTTTTTAACTATTTATTATACTAATTAATATGGAAAAGAGGAAATACAGCAAAATTTTTATTTGGGTTGATTATATAAGAAATGAAGGTTGATACAAAAAATATGTTCAATTCAAGTTTATTAATTAATAATCATCTACATCATTATCATCAAAATTATCATTTCTCTCTTCTTCTGATTCTTCGTTTTTCTTCCTCATTCTGTTGGCAACTTAATATTTCCTCAACCTTTAACGGTGCTGATGGGCCAATGTACCACAATGGTTCGAGTTTACTGGATTCATTCCCTTGCCATCCACATTCTGTTGGATCATATAATGTACAAATGGGTTCAGTAGCATTTTGCCACATCAGCAGCTTTTGTTCGTAAAGGAAAAATTAAAGCCTACAACCTCCTGTTAGAAAATGAAGAATATCAGAACATGTTCGAGCATTTGACAAATCCGGAAGACATAAATGATAAAGAAAAGACAGATTTAGTCCAAAGATTTACAAATGAAATGTATAACGTAAAAAATAATAATGTTAATGCGGCAAGATTTGAATTATTTTTAAAATTTTTTGCAAGTACAACCGACAAAAAAAAATTTTACAAAGGTATGATAAATTTCAATTCAAATAATATTCCACCATGCTGGAAAACTTTAACGCAAAAAATATTACGCACCATTTTTGTAAACGCAATGTGGCAAATGCTACTGAACCCATTTGTACATTATATGATCCAACAGAATGTGGATGGCAAGTAAATGAATCCAGTAAACTCGAACCATTGTGGTACATTGGCCCATCAGCACCGTTAAAGGTTGAGGAAATATTAAGTTGCCAACAGAATGAGGAAGAAAACGAAGAATCAGAAGAAGAGAGAAATGATAATTTTGATGATAATGATGTAGATGATTATTAATTAATAAACTTGAATTGAACATATTTTTTGTATCAACCTTCATTTCTTATATAATCAACCCAAATAAAAATTTTGCTGTATTTCCTCTTTTCCATATTAATTAGTATAATAAATAGTTAAAAACTTGAAGAAGAGACCAGAGGTAGAAGAAAGACTAAAAGAAATGTCATCAAGTAAGTGAAATCTATAATAGTATGATCCTCACTCACACAATAAAATTTGGTATGCGCGATACTTTCGGCAGTTTGTAAGCACGCATTCCAAGATAATCATAAATGTGACATTAAAACGAGTGAATTAAAAAAAAAAAAAGTTTCCGTGATAATGGATAAATTTTACCCCTTATCACACCATTCAAATAGGTATGCGTGACCTTTCCGGCTAAAAATCATTGGTCGGCCGGATTTTTTCTTGTTGAAACAGAATATTTCACACAATTCTATATAAGATTAATCAAAATCCGTGATGACGGAAAAAAAATATGGAAATTTAATAAT